>BGPR01035535.1:0-15920 GCA_013235015.1 Araneus ventricosus | reverse complement strand
TTGGAGTAGTTATGGATATTGACTTTTGTTCTTTGCAATTTCACGTCAAGATTCAGACACTCGAATTAGAAGTTTCGGTGTATCAACACTTGTTCCTGTTCTAGACGTAATTTCGAGATTTTTTTTAAAAAAACAATTTCTCATGGGTATCAATTACTGGTGCATTGCAGCATCAAATTTATTACACTGGTTCATTTAAAGAAAAGAACTGGTGGCCAAATTCAAATTTTTATGAAGTCTATACTCAATTTTGTGACTCTCAAATTTGGAACTTCAACATAAAAATTTAGCCAATTAAGGTATTATCATTTCCTCATTTTTATTTCCTTGCTTTATGCATTCTATAGTGAGCATTTTAACATTCCTGTAAGTATTAATATTATATGAAATTTTTAAGTTGTATTTTAGACGTTTAATGAAGAACATGTGTGGTGTATACTCAATTTTGGGAGCCACTGTTAAGTGAAGATACTTGACTAATTGAAACATCACATGAAAAATGTAACCGCGTATCTCATCTAACTGCAGACTGTTTCACGCTTTGCTTTGACGTCATATTCTTTATCTCTTGTAGGGTGAGCAATTAATTACTAAATTAAATTAGTGCAGCTCATTTGAAATGTATCACGGCCATAAACTGATTACATTGTTTGGGTTCTCAAAATTTCCTCACTTACATAAGGAGGATTAATCTACAATTAGACTTTAGGTACACCTCAGTTCAGTGCGAATGGAAAATCTTTGAAGAGAGAAGGCTCGAAGCCTAGTAATTATGCTACGTCTTTTCCTATTTATATTTCAATAAAAATTTTATTTCATTTCAGATTTGTCATATCAATCATTTCATATTGTTTAGTCTTATTGCTGTATATGTGTAAATAATTGTTAGAAATTGGCGAAGTTGATTAATCTCGAACTTTAAATTTTCCATAGAAATTAAAGGACAATAATTCATTTTTAAAGAATTTTCAGACTTTTATTCAAATAGGCCAAAGGCAAATTATTTTTTAGCTATTAAAATATTCAGTGTTAATTTTAAAACGGTAAAAACTTGTATTACCGTTTTTCATACAAACAGTTATCAAAGAGATTAAATACCGTAGAATTCAGGTAATACGGACTAGATGGGACAGGACTCTGTCCGGATCACCGAATATCTGGATTAAACGGAATTTTCCTTAAAATGCATGTAATACAAGTTGTATGTTTTCTTTTTCAGAAATACATACAACTTTAACTCAGCTTATTAAAAGGATGCGCGAATTTTTATCCATTCCTTTACCTCTCACTAAAATTAATATATCATGTTTTTTTTTTCAGAATCCCGTCCGGATTAATCGGATGTCCGGACAAGCGAGATTTTATTTTAAATGCATTTCTTTTTAAACTCCTCACGAACAATGATGTGTCTGTTTCGTGCATCGAATTACAGTTTTTTTACATTTGACGATTAAAATTAAATTAAGAGAAAGTCGCAGTTTATATAACAAACAAAAATCCCTTAAACCTTCTTAAGTAGACCATTTACGTTCTTGTATGGATTGAAATAATATTGTTCGAAATATCATCTTATCTTATCAGGAGGATAAATAAATTCGTAGATCACAGGGCTAAACCTTGTTCATCACTGGCGGAAAAACTTTGTATTTTTTTCCAAAATTGCGTATTTAAGTTGTATTTCAGATGTGGTATTATGGCTGTGGTGGTCGTTTGACAGATACTCGACTTCGTGAAAGGAGCAGGATCGAAAGCTGATTCCACCGTAAAAAAAAAAAAAATGTATTATGAATGCCTGTTGCACGTTAAACCTCACGTTGGATTAGGTGTAGAAGATTCGAGAGGGAGTTGCTGGCTTAGGTGTTGTCGTCATCATCTGACCACAATTCTTAATTACGAGGTCCGTCCCAAAATAACCTAAAGGCGCAAACCCACGGCTGGTGACTTGGCGAGTCTGGTCTGAAGTTTTTCATACCTGGCGGCTTTGGAACGTAAAGACTCATTAGTGCTTGGATGGTTTGAACTTTCCTGTGAAATGTCAATAAATATTCGGACATCAAAGCTTTGTAGATCGCCGTGGGAACCACGCGCTATGGGAACAAGGCTTTCGTGTTATTTCAAAATGGGACCTTAATATAACTAAAAAACGGCATTATATTACTTTGAATTCTATCGTTTACTTATTTCGTTCTATTTTCTACTTTCAATTAGCATATGGCATCATTGGTATAATACTATCACAATTAAAAAGAAATTACGTTTTTGATGTAAATTCACAATATACAAACCTAAAATGTTATTTAATAAACACGTATACCACAAATCTGTTTGGAATACTTATTAAAGAAGACACGAAGGCTGCTTGATATGTGTGTTTATTTTCGTTTCTTCAGACTTATTAACTCTGGCTTAACCACAAAGAGTATTAGTTTGAGTTGTGACAATATTCTTCTAAGGGCACGATATAATTTCATGAAATTTTGAAATATTCATTGCATCGTTCAATGGTGGACATTTTGTAAGAAATAAAACGAAAAAAATGTTATTAATGTAACTTACCTTTAAATCAAACATTTTTATATGAAAAGATTTTTACAAGAGCAAATCATAATTTTTGAACATATGATTTTTCCCATTCTTTAATGGATTCAACTGATGTCGCAAATTGCTATCATTTATTCGAAATGACTAAATTAATTTTCTTTTATTAAATGAAAATAAGTCATCTACTAAAGTATCTATAAAAGGCATACTTAAATTAACAACAGAAAACTAATAAAAGAATTTGCCTACTTTCGAGAAATATGTCTATAAAATATTTTTACCGCTTCTACTTCAGTAGATACTTTTATGTTAAGGAATTCTTTAATAGGAATTTTGAATAACAAATAATATCAAGAATATATTTTAAGGGAGTAATTTATTCTTCCATTACGTGCATTGTTCATATTAAGTACCAGAACACAGAAACAATCCTTTAGAATTAGATTAGAAACAATTCTTTTAGAACAAGAAGTAAGAGAATTGTTATCTCAGAACAAGAACATAAACTCAGGTAATATATTATAAAAGCAAACAGTTGTATAAACTACTAAGTAATGCAGTGAAATTTAACAGAAAATTAATTCAGTAACTTCTTTTTTCAAATTCTGCAAAGATTGGTCTGTTTCTGAATTTTTATCAATCATCGTTTTCAATTAATTTGAGAGTTTTGTTTTAAAAATGACATGCAGAAACCGAATTAAGTCGATAATTGCAGGCAAAAAATTTTCGATTACTGAATGCTAAAATTTGCTTAAAACAAATAACCCCATTCTACTTTTTACAGATTTAGTTTTTTCAACTAATAAAATGATATTGAGAGAACACTTATTTTGGTAAAGATTAGCTAAAATGCCATTGACTTTAGATCCATGGATGTCCTAATTATTTATTTACCTCTTGCTGTCATCTGACATTCGAGTAAAAAAATATTAAATTGATTCTACCGTCTATAATTGTACTTATGTTAATAAAATCCGTTGATTGATTTTTATAAAACTATCATAATTCGATGTCTATTTAATTTATGTCTTCTTTTCTACGCGAATAATTCTATAAGTAAAGGAAAGAAAACTTTTTTTATTATAAACAGAAAGAAATGAAATAGGAAGTTAAGTTCTTGTTGTTACATTTCTTTTATCAGTGCACTGCAAAGAGCATTATTCATCATTATTCGAAAACATGAAGCAGTCGTTTAGTCTTGTTGACAGCTGCATGTCTATTCAAGTATAAAATATTTGCTTTCTGAGGCAGATGTTTTATTAAATTTTAATATTCTTTCAGAACTAAAGAAGACAAACATTTTTTTTTGTTTCATAAAACTGTGGTGTTGATACATTTTCCTTTCCAGTCGATAACTTTTTTTGCGGCCTTTTCTGCTTACTTAACACATTTGTCTTGCAGTTTCCTCTTTAAAGCTAAGAATTTTAACATTTTTTTTCTTTTCTTCAACTAGGGAATAACACCCATTTTCAAGCGCGGCCCTTTATTATAATTCATCTTTTCTTGAACGAAGAATTTTTGTTTAGCTTTGTTACATCGACGGCGGTTTAAAAAGGTCCATCTATTCAGAAAATTGTTAAATATATGTTGATAAACAGGTAATTTTATAAATTTCTGCAGGTTTACATCCGATCTCTACATCTAGCTTAAACTAATATTTTCCAAGTATACAAAATTAATTTTTTGTAATATCAGGGTAAAGTTGGGACAGGTGTAGGTCATTAAAAGCAGGATACTCAATTTTATGTCTCATCAAAAACTATTAATCCTGGATCCTAAATGTATTTTTAACTAAAGTAATTGAAATATGGGCTAATCCCGATTGAAGAGACTAGAAAAATGGTATAAAAACATAATTTAAGGACTTTATTATCCTAAAAATTATTATTTTCTGTAAATTGAGTGAGAAAAATTCTGGAATTTGAAACATTTCTATTATAGCTAATATAATTTTAACAAACATAAAATATTCGTTTCAATGAAATTTTGCATTTATTCCTCAAATGCCTTTTTTTGTTTTTACTTGTATGCTGCTCAATAAAATGGATTGACACTAATTGTAAAGGACTTTCAATTACTAGCCTCCGTGACATACCCTGCATGTTTGCACCATCTCATCTCATTTTGAGTACACTATACTCCGCTAACGTGTGTACAAATCGTAGAAAGCCCTTGAAAACTCCTCCATTGGGTACAGCGTTCAATTCCCGTGTCACAGCAGATTGAATGTTTGTAATGACTCTAAACCATCGCTCTTTTAGTGCCACTGTGAAACTCTCCGTTCTGCGTGGGGTTTCTTTTATGTGAGTGATGGAGACAAATAAAGACCAATGGTTTTTATCCCAATTATTTATTGACTTTGTTACGGGATACGGACAACGAACACACACAAATGATGAAATATGTACATGATGACACGAAATATAAAATGCTCACCAGCTCAGTTACATTTCGAGCTGTGAGTTTAATATCAAAACACTATTGACACTTCATGTAAAACATCCACCGGCTAAAACTCTAGTCCACCACTTGCTAAGCCCATTCGGCCCGCGTCAGGAACTTCCCCGTTCTTCTCTACTGTCAACACTCGACAGCTGCCAACGCTTCGTTGCTCCGCAGCGCCCTCACAGCCACTTTAAGTTTAAGGAACAGGAAAAAGGCCGATGGTGAAAGGTCTGGAGAATACGGTGGGTGCGTCAGTTCAGTAACCCCATGTTGAGCCAGACACCGCTTCACAAACTTAACGGTATGGGTCGTGCAAAAAAAACCAAGATGCAGGTTGCTTCATATGTGGCAGCCAATAAAGATGCTCTTACGCTTTTACGTGTAAAGCTTTACGACGTAAAACGCTTTTACACCTGTCACTAACTTTTTAAACCAAGTGTACACAGTCTTCAATCTTCTCATTTCCATACACACTTCGGCATAGCATGATTTTCGCCTGCTGATTAACCCAATTAGTAAAAGTATTTCAAATTCATTTTCTGCTCCACGACACGCCAGAAAACCACCGCACAGACAACAGTCGATAATAAATTTATCAAGACTCACAGGCTCACGAAACCACGCCTACTGTTAACTAAAAATTACGGGACACGACGACGGTGTCGTTGAAAATTGGATTGTTCCAATTTTCGATATTTCTCGCACCTAGTATAATCATTTGTGAGGAAACAAAAAAAGAAAAGGAAGTGATATAGTGCATAAATTGTCGTACTTGGGTTCATTCATTGTGAGCTGGTGTGAATTTGAGAATAAAAAAAAAATTTTGTTTCAATTGTGAAGCAAGTCCAATCTGTGAAGCAAGTTTCCTTGATTCAACTGATGACACAATTTTTAGGCTTTTTTTCCAACTATAAAGTTTATTTCGTAAAATATCAAATATATTGTTTTGAATACACATATACTTCTAAAAACATTCTACTACATGTTTTTCATTAAAAAAATATTTCTATATCATTGCATATTAAAAAAGTTCAGGTGGCACGAATTGAGCGACTCTTCCCTATATATACACTCTGTCCCAAAAGTTTATAGAATCTTGTCTTTTGCCTATATTTTTTGTTGCATATGATATATATCGATATAACTTATTGTATAGATATGTTATGTCTATTAAATTGAAAAAACAGCAGTTCTACCCCGTATATTTGATGCCAATTTTTAAATCGTAGAATAAACTGAAATAACCTGTCCCAAAAGTTTATAGACAAATGCAATTTTATGCAAATATAGTATCGGTAATCATGATGTCGTTCTGGAGCCTAATAAATACGTTGTAAGAAAAAGAAAGCGTTCGTTTGTTCTGCGTTTCAAGATGCCTAAAGCGTAGCAGCTCTCTAATGAAGAAGTGAGTAAAATTCTGCATTTGAAATTGCTCTGTAAGACTGCTAAGGAAATATTGAAACTTTTAAATCGTTCTAAAAGCATGATTTATCGTGTATTAACTCGTAAGACGCCATATGAGCCAAAACCTCGTTCGGGAAGACCACGTGTGACGGATATTCGCAGTGATAGACGGATACAAAGAATGGCTTTCAAGTCAGAAAATGTCGGTTCGCGAAATTACTGGGGCTTCCCGGTTGCAAATCTCCAACAACACTGTTCATAGATGAATTATAGAATCTGGTTATATGATCCACGCAAAAATGGCTCGCCGATTACCACTCTCAAAGCTTCACATTAGTAAGAGATTACAATGTGCTCGTTATCATATGTCATATGGCCATAAATGGATGGCTGTCCTTTTCAGTGATGAAAAAAAATGGAAACTCGATGGACCTGACGGGAATATAAAATATTGGCATGATTTAAGAAAAGAGCCCAGGAGCTTTTTCAGTAGGCAAAGTGGTGGTGGATCTGTGATGGTGTGGACGTCTTTCATTTTCAACGGTCAAGTGGGTTTGACCTTTTTAGATGGCCGACAGAATTCTCCTAAATACATAGAAACACTAGAAAATCATCTTATGTCATTTGCAGAAAACATAGGGGGACGAAATTGGTAATATCAGCAAGATAATGCTCCCATCCATACCTCCAATTCTACGAAAAATAATTTAAACTCGAAAAATGTTACTGTTCTTGAGTGGTCACTGATGAGCCCTGACCTAACCCAATTAAAAATGTGTGGGGCATTATGTCTCGGAAGGTATATGAGAATGGAAGGCAATTTTATTTAATGAATGCCTTGAAGACAGCCATTGAAAGTGTATGGTACAACTTGGAACCAGAGATATTACAAACCTTAATTATGTCGATGGAAAAACGTGTATACAATGTCATACTGAGAAATGGAAAGACTTTAAACTATTAAGAACATTGTATTGAGCACCTTTTGTTGAAATGTCATATATACCTAATGGACACCTAATAGTTCCATTTTGTTATATAATTTAAATACAAAATGTAATTTTTTCTAAATATGTCGTTGAATGTAAGTCGCATATGGTTTGAATATACATATTTGTAATTGGTGTTTGCATGCCTTTCCGTTTTGTTAAAAAAATATTTTTAGTAGAGTCTATAACTTTTTGGGACAGAGCAAATCAAAATGTAGAAAACAAACAAATGTCTGAAAAGAAAGTTTTTTAGAACCAATAGTTAAAACAAGACCAAATTTTTAAAAAGAGACTTAAAACAATGCATCTATCTTTGACCAAATACGAAAGTATAGTTTCTTTATTATATAAAATCAATTTCAAGAGACAATAGGTTTAGCTTTGTCGAGCATTTTCTTTCCTCAGTGTCACAGTAAGCTAAACAATACGATAAAATTTAGTTTTTTTTGCTCTAGGGCAGAAGGAATTCTAAAATTATTTGATCAAATCAATTGGGAAAGAAAACGTCTATCTTCAGTTTCTTTGAACAGCTTTGTTGATTACGATATTTTAGATTTCGCGGTAACTTTTGTTCTGATTTGTCTGATCATTCCTGAAGAGAAAATAAAAGAAAATGAAATTCAGACAATAGATAGAAGATCCACAAGATGGTGAAATCATCTTCACTGGTTAGCTAGATAAAAGACTGTTTGAAAGAGTGATTTTAAAATTTCAGTTTTGAAACTTTTATTAAGATGAATACGTTTCAGTTCATACTTTTGTATTATGTGAGGAAATAGCCCATTCTAATGTTCAAATTCTTTTGTTTAATCTTATATAAAAAGTAGATGAAATAATTCTCCTGTAGCAATCCAAGCTATTGAATGGAGTTTATTCAACTTTTCCTCTGACGATACTATTAAGCATAGCGAAGATTTTAGTGAAGGTTTCAGTGAGCGCACCTTAAATAGTCAATATCTATTGAAAGCTTACATGTGTATCTATTAGGATGTTTACACATTAATTTAGAATTTTCTTTTCAGAATACTCATTCACTACATTAGAATCTAACTTTGTTGTGGAAGAATGTCCAGTTTAACCTTATTGGTCTGCCTCATCCTCTAAGAGGCGCTCTCCACGTATTGATTAATCTCGAGACTTACGTTGTGGTACATTTAATTGTGTGAGCAGTAATAGCGAAAGAATGTGTTCGTCGGGTCCATTGTTCCACCATACACTCTGAAAAAAAAATTCTGGTCAAAGCTACCACAGAATATGGTAAAATTTCACCATATTCTCAATGCTACAGGAACACTATAAGAATTACGGTAAATTTTTAGCAGTTTAGATAATGCTTTATTAAAGTAACAGAAAAAATATCAGTTTATTTACCCGCTTGTTTGAGTATGAATTTGCAGGTATTATCCGTATACAAAGTGTATTATTACCTTACATAAAGGTAAATACTACAATATGGATATTAATTAAGACCCATTTAAGTTTGATAATTTACCAGAATAACTGGTTCTATACAAATTATCTGGTAAATTTGGATACGTATATCCATTTATAAATGCCAATCCATTAATATTTATTTTTTTGCTTTTTTGCTGGTAACGGAGAATTTTTACTCAATTCTCTCAATATCACTATGATTTTGAAAAAAGAAATGCGAATGTTTGTAAATATGATAAATGCCTGAGGCAGGAGTGAAAAATAGACTATAAAATCACAATACAAAAAAATCATTGACTCCCATTTCAAATTGTTAGAATTTATTAAGTATTGTTATAATTACTAAAGGTTATCATTCTTGGTATTTAATTTCCTTTATATATACATAATATGCAGTGAATTTATTTTAAGTATTTAGAAAACAAAAGCTTACAGATTTCCAAATCTAACTGATTTGAACAGTGTATAATACTTAATTTAAATTTTAGATTGGTAACAATATGTAAGTAGTTCAACGTTTCACACCAAAATATGGTGACATGGATAATTTGTCTTGATAGATGGTGAACTTGACTCAACTCAATTGTACTTTGATTGAACCATGTAGGATGGCAATACGTTGAACCATGGAATGGCATACGTTGAACCATGGAGATGCAACACTTGAACCATGGAATGTATATATATATATATATAGGTATAACCATATCACTAGTACACAGAAGATGACATAAAATTGAATTCTATTAATGATTTCATATAAAAATAAAATCATTTCATATTTGCAATAAATCAAATTTAAAATATTTATCAGTATCCTTACATTTTCTGCAATAAAATTTGAAAGTATTTATGCTGGAAGTTGAGAATAAAATAATGACATATATTAAGCTTTAATAGCTTATTTGAAAGATTTGAAGTAGACATAAAACCACTTGAGTATCCTGGAAATTTAAGCAATGCATCGCAATTTAATTTACTTATGAAAGGGCAATTTGAGAATATTCAAACTGAATTTTTTCAAATATAAAAACTCAGATGCATTCGCACTTCAATTTCAGAAGAAATGCTTCATTTTCTGTAAAAGATATGAGGAAGTCTACCGTAATGGTTTCCTAAATCCTTTAACAATCGAATATTTCCAATACGTAAATTGCGATACATGTGGAAGTCAACTGAGTACTGCCTAATTGCTGTGAATTTTTTTGTTCATTTATGCAGTACTTGTTTTTAAGATTATTACTTTATTAAAACATTTAATCAACAATTTAATTCACTTTTCAGAGATTAATAATTAGAAACTTTAAAAAAATCAAACATTTAATTTAATAGCATAAACAAACTTTTTTCTGCTAATAATTCTTCAGTGGAACTGTCTGTCATATTGAAAGCACATAATTCTCTATCAAGACTTTCTATACAAACCTGAAAAAATGTCCATGAATTGTTCAAGATTTTTAGCTTACTCCTTCTTGATTTCTTTGAAGTAGCTCCAGATTTTCTTGTGCTTTTTAGACATTTCGCTTGTAATAAAACAAACCGATGCACGATAAGACCACAAGGCAGAAGTGACAACTTCTAGGTGTATACTTTTATATTACAAAAGTACTTGTATATTATAGTATTATAAATGTACGCATTTCTAGCCTGCTAAAAGTAATACAACTTTTATATTTTTTTGATAATATATTAAGTAAAGTACAATCGAATAAAATCAGATTAATATATAAATTGTGCCAAATATGGTTTGCAAATAAAATTCTTGCGCCTACGGAAATATTTTCAGTTCTTTTATTTTAAAAAAATGTCCTTCCTCTACAGACACAATTGTAACACTTAGATATATTTTCCAAATAATTTACTCATAACATTTTGATTACCATGGTTGTTAAATAGCAAAGAGAACAAGATGGTTTATTGTATTTCACCATGTACTGATGAAATGCTTTTTTGTTTCAAACTTTAACTTTTAAATCTTATTAGATTTTTCACTTAACTGATCTCTATAGTAATAAACATCATTTGAATAAACTAACACACATAGTAGAAAAGCATATTCACTTCAAAAAAATTTATTTTACTAGTGCAGTTCATGTGCATCTGTTACATTGAAAAATACATAAAATGAAGTTTATACACAAGCAAATTATTTTATATAACAGCATATTCAATATTAAAATGCACAGCTTTTGAAACATTTCATTAAAAGATTACACATATATTATAATATATTTTTATGACAATTCAGAACAACATATTTATCAACAATTTCAGAAAACAATCAGTTCTGACACATGCATGCAAAAAAAAAAGTTTGCTTTTAAATGAATTTTTTCCATGGGAAAGTAATGGTTTACAATCTCTATCGCTAAAGAGAATAAAATTAAAATCAATAATGTAATGTTAAGATTCAGTTATATGAAAACATGAATATCATAATGTAAATGGAATATTATAAGTAAAGTTCAAACGTAAACAAAATGAGTAAAAAGCACATAAAAAAATGGTGCAATCACAACACTTGAAAATAACCCATCAACATTCTTTATTCATAACGAACTGTGAAAAAGTTGATATTGTTTTGGAGGTTTGACTGCTTTGAAAAAAAAAATTAGAAAATTTTCACATTTATTCTTTGGGGAATTAAATAAACAACATGCTTTTAATAACCACTGGATATTTATATCTATATATTGATGAAGGGTAAACATCAACAAAATCCTGAAATTTCAAAATTTTAATATCTTTTGAACTTTCTAACTTGTATCCTAGGAAAAAAGAAAGTGCTGCTTTCGTGTAACAAGTAAATTTTGTACAGTACCTTTCATAAAATTATTATGATTTTCTCAAAAACTGGTTCATCATTATGAAATCCAGAGACAAGGCACATTGCTTGATTTGTAAATCAGACCACCATTTAATTCTACTTTTTTAATGAACAAAATTCTCACATAGTCTGAAAGTAATCGTGTGATCTCTGTTGAATAATTGTTTATATCTACGATTTTCCACTTATCACTGGTGCTTTTCCTATTGGTCAAACCAAGATTCCAAATTATAATAACTGCAACTGTTAGTGTCTTTAGGTCAATAAAATTGTAGCAGAACTGGGTATTTTTTAATGCTTTGGCAACATGTTTAAAATATAAATACTTGCACTCAAAGCACATTGACCAGGAGACAAGTTAGTGGGCCAAATGCAAGAGCAGTCGTGAATAATGTACAAGAAAATGAAATTTAGGTGCAATTTAACAGAAGGAAATATCTTTAAAAAACATTGTGATGATCTTGAATCAAGTGTGACAAATGAGACACATGATAAATTGATTTTTGGTGCAAGAACAATATCTACCTTTCTTTTAATGTTAAGAAGACACCATACGGGTTCAGGAGTAGACACTTTGACCAATAAATAATGGCAGATCTCAACTGGGACTACGTACGGGCAGCAATCATTTAATACCCTTCTGAGAAGTCTCTGTAAGAGTGAATATGGTTGGTTTGTTAGCAGCATCATAAAGCCAATTTTGAATGCTTGATCTTGCAATTTATTGTGATAAGGGTTATATACTTCTTAACTATGAAATAATTTCAATCAACCCAAATCTTAAATGGAACAACACCTTCTAGTAAATCATTGCATTACACATCTGGCGGTAGCATGTTACAAATGAAAATATTTTAAAAGTTAAAAGGAAACTACAGATGTATACTTTTGAATCATGTTTTTTAACGACAGATGGTGCTTATACAATTGTTTTGTACGCTGTACAAATTTAGATTCTGTAAAATTAGCCTGCATATCGCTTTTGTTGCTATGCAAAGTGACAACAACATACATTTGTACTAAAATTAGTAAACATAACCACCCTATTTGGTGAGCAGCTAAATTCTCACCTATTATAGAAACAATTCCACCTTTAGCATTATGAGGTATTCCTGGAAATAATTATTCCATCATTGTTTTCTAATAACTTTTAGGGTCTTTTTTATCCAGAGAAGTTTAGAAAACTTTAGATCGGAGTATTTTATATCTGAGTATCTGCACAAAATAGCTAACTGCATATCTTTCACTGAAGAACGATACTTAGATGGAATACAAAATAAAATGCGCCCTAGCTTGTGTTTTGCTTGATTTAATGGGTTAAAACTAAATTCATCAAAATATAGCAAAATTTGTATATTTGGAAAACTGAAACAAAGGGTTGTTCTTAAATTGGTTCATCATGAATATCTGACAAAAATATTTGCATTTTACTTTCCAAATGTAGACATTATACAATCTAAAACTTCATTATTTTTTGCAAAATGCTTGAATAGTTTTTTTATAATAGGAATTTTTACATAATTAGTAGTTTGAAACTTGAGTTTTCGACGAGGCATATATTTCACAGTTTCAGCAAACCAAAGTTTTCCTTTGAAATTTTTTTCTGAGCATGTGCATTCATAACAGCTAAAGAATGGAATTTTAATTTACTCGCTGCAGAGTTATTCAAACCAAGTTTAGAACATTCTCATTTACATTGTTTTCTTTGGGATTTCTACTATAGACTGTTTAGTTACTTAGAGAGAAGCAGAATCTGTTTGAATTCATTTACTGCATTTATTAATTCACAAAATTGTAAAACTGGGCAGCAAAAATTCTTCTTGCATTTCGAAATAAATAATACAACATTTCTATTGTAGTCTGGGATCAATGAATTCTCCCTGTGAAATTTTTCAACATGATTGGGACAGTTGTTATGATTTCTTGTTTTTTTTTGACATGTGTTAGATCTCACTTAAAATCATTCTTTAACACATAACAAGAGTGATACCTTGACAAATGGGACTTAAAGAAAAGATATGAACTGTATATTTCAGCTGACAATTCTTTAGAGGGCAGAGAAAATAATATCATGTTCTTTTAAATGTCGAAATAAACTTACACTTTAGAAAGATTTAAATCCAAATACTTCTATAAGTTAGCATATTTTGTATTTTTTAGTTTTAAATTCATCATCGACTGATACAGGTGCTTTTTTAAATGACGAAAAGTGGTAAATATTATGAGACAACTGTTGAAAGCACAAATATAATAAGGAAATTAGGATCATATCTGTATGAACATTCCTTAAATGAGATAAATACAAATGAACATAAGAAAAATCTCTTTTACTTACACAACAAACTACAAAATAAATAGCAAGAAAATGACGAAATACAATTTTTCAATTTGATAACTTTTAAAATGTTATGCTTAAGTGATATTCTGCGATAAAGAGCTAAGGACTTGGCTACATCGATTCATTCTCGGCTTACTAGTGCAAGAAATTGTTGGCTTCAATTTCCAACACTGCAGATCTCCTTCAACATCTGAGGTAACCTAACAAAACAAAATTATAGAAATATTGAAAAATCGAATAATGCCTTTAAGCCCCTAAAAATAAATATATACAAATAAAATTGCCCTAATGAATTGCATTTTGAGGGGGGCTTCAGGAACCCTGAATAGAGTCGGAGTGAGTAAAATGGTGAGGTCAAAATATGGCTTATAAAACATATTCCAGATGTTTCATTCGATTTTCATTCCTCAATTGATATTATCTGACTTTCATACCTCAATAGAGCATTATTTATATAAGCTATTTCTTCCCACTGCAACTGCCGTATTAAATTTATACAGTCAGAGCATTTTGAATGAGCATGATCAGAGTTTTTTAAAATTGTGCTATTTGTATAAACCACAAAATTTCATTAAACTGTAATAAACGAAATAAGTTCAACTTGTGTTCAACAATTTTCAATTTTGTTTTCTCAAAACTAACCATTTAATTACAATTCTTTTTGTTATGAATAGGTAGGCTAAATCCACATATGATAAATATTATGTGCATATTAATACAGAGATGTAGTAGTCCTCAAAATGAACATTTCAAGTCACTGTTATTAAAACTTCTCAAACAAAGCATTACATTTATTCTGCTTATTTTGTTTGACAAATTTTCTTATTGGATAATAACACATTTCTATAAGTCTTGATCATGGTTATTGAAAACATTCTTTAGCGGTTTTTGGCACATAAAAGATTTTCAGGTAATTGCAGGGGAAAAAATTTTGTTCCCCATAGAAAAAAAAATTCTGTCTCAAATCTCATAATGACATCTTGAATACATGTCTTTTCACAGACCTTTGTGTTTTTTAGTGGCTCACTACAATCGTCTCTGAATATTATATTATTTACTACCCGTTAACGTTTAGAGGCATATGTAAAACTAAATATATTAAAAAAAAAAGGACAGTTTTTCTTTCAAAAGAATTGATTTTTTGTTGAAAAATAATTTATATTCGAAAAAATGAATACAGAAGCAAATGTATATCTTGCCACCAAGATTTTTATATTTACATCACAAATCAAGTGAAGTGACCTTGTTGTTAAAGTGAATCCAATTTCAAAAGAGTACTTAAACATAAATAAATGTATTTAGAGTTTTTAAGGTAATGTTCCCTTCTAAAATCTCAGTTTCTTTCTCTAAAATCCCTTATCTTTGTGTGAGCTAGTAGAAATTTAACTCTACAATGTACTTAAACCTGGAGCGGAAAACTACCCAGTACTCAAAACTAATATTGCATCTTAACATAGGTTAACTTTCTTAATAAATAATTAAATAAAAAATAAGGAAAATCATTCCGATTTATATATTTATTTTGTAAGTAATAAAAGCCATATAGTGATCAAATTAAAATGTTTCAAATTATGTATTCGTGTAATTTGGCGGCATCAACTTGGGAATGGCTATTCGATATGTTCAAGGTATGTTGGACATACATCTTAACATTTCAAATATTTTCATAACTTGCATTAGATTCAATTTGGATTCTACATTTGTTGCTTTAGGTTGTCCAGTAAAGAACTAGTGATTTCTCCAAAACAAGATCTCGTGCAGAATAGAGAATAAGTAGAGACTCTTTCGTATTTTGCAGTTCAAGTTTAGGAGCTATGCGGATTATGTCTATGGGTCCTTACAATTTACTTTTTCAGTTCTTTGAAAACTATGTATAAAATGTAATAGATATGAAAGTAAAAATCTAGTACAAAAGAATTATATAACCATCCATATTCTTCTA
>BGPR01035534.1:0-15920 GCA_013235015.1 Araneus ventricosus | reverse complement strand
GTGTATTATTTATTATAATTTTCTCAAAATATTTCATAATCCATTATATGGAATCTTATGAACGATTTTTCTTAATCTCACAACCGTATGGCACTTTCTCATAAGGAGTTAAAATTTAATTTAAATTAATCAATTACTAATGATTAAATTCTAAAATTATCAAAACGTTAGACTGTTATAATAAACATGCAATTGTTGCAAAATTCAGATCTTTTGAATGAAAAATTGAATACAAAATTCTATATTCAGAAAATGAAAGAAGTTATACATATCAGCGAGTAAAAGTCGAAATTTTTTACCTCATAAAACAATGCAAAATAGTTAAATCCGTTTTTATACACCAGATGATTATTTATTTAACCCTCTGACCACTGAGGGTTCTCAAAATCTGAGTACAGTTGTATACGGAGGTTTTTTTACTAATGGATGGGGGAAATAGATTCGTCCACCCCATTTCCCCTTTCCTCCTCACTACGGGTGGTGGAAGATGTGAATGGAAGACCTCTCATCCCTTATCTCTACCCCAAAAGGTCCCTTAACCCTATAAGCCCTATCCCGCCTCAAACCGCCCGTTCGACAGAAGTCGGACTCAGGTGGTTTCGGGCGCCTGGTTGAATTTTTTTAGGAAAAATGTAGTTCCTTTCTTTGTCGACAATTGATCGGGGAACCATAGGTGTCTACTTCTTGGAATTTCTGTAAAGAACGTGGCGATTTCATTCCGTTTTTGTGAGCGAAAATTCACTCCAGGTTTTGAAGCAATGGAGTTCTCACTCTAACCGGGTTCAGAGAGTTTTAATGACCACTCGCCCAAATGCCTTCTCCCCGCTTTCAGAACAGTAACCGGCCGAAATACGCCCCATTAGTATAGAAGTAGCATGGCAGGTTACGGCCGGCTTAGGAGTCAGCGGGTTAAACTTGGCGCACAAGTTCTGAATACGAAATCAATAGGAACGATTTCATTTGTTATAAAAAATGATAAAAAAAATTACAAAGCAGATAAAATGCGAAAAAAAATTTCATTTAGTTTTAACATATCTGTATGGAAGAGAGTTGATGTAGCAAGCGGAAGTTAGTGAAAATGTAAAATGCAAAATTGAAAGTTAAAAAGAATTTCTTACCCTCTCCCTGTATCCTAATGCCACACGTCTGTATCAGACCCATTTAGTCTCTACATTACTACTATTGATAGTTAGCTTTAAGTCAATTTCTTAGTACTAGAGGTTGACCAGCGGTCGAAATCCGACCGTAATTCATTAAATTTTTAAGTTTGAACGTTATTGAGGTTCTTTTGTCAAAGAGTATACCTCTATAATCATTGCGTATAATTTTTTTGAATTTTGTTCTATTACTTCAGCTGCGAGCGTGTACAAATACGTCATTATGCATTAATTTTCGAATTATTTGAAAAATACAAACGATAGGAAAATGAGGTATAACTTGGCTAAGTTATATTTAAAAAACAATAACATGTTTTCTGACATTTCCTTGGGTTTTTTTATTGCTATACTGGCCAGGTTTCGCCAAGGCTACACAGTTAATTTGCATATCTTTTTCAAATTATACAAAATTTAAATAGAAAATTAATACAAAAAATGAAATAAAGAATACGTGTTTCGTATTTTTTAAATATATTTTTTATTGAAACAAAAAAAAAAAAACCCGGGCGATTAAAAAAATAAATATTGTCCGACTGTTGACCACAGACTTTTATGTGTTTGGCATTCAGTATGAACGTAAACAATGAATGTTTTAGTTTATTTAATTTAATGTATTAGTAATACATACTATATATAAATTCCTTGGAGACAATCTCTACTCTGTGCGACTGTTTGACCACAGACTAATATGTGCTTGACATTGACTGATTTAAATCATTCGCATTTTGTATTTCACTCCGAAGAGTTTTTTTAATAAATAATCTAAATAAACTCCCTCTTGAAATGGATTTCACTGCGGGGGGATTAAATCAATTACAAATCATCCACTCCGCATTCACTCCAAATTCAATCCGCTAATTTTTTACAGTGTATGAACGTAAACAATGAATGTTTTATTTTATTTAATTTAACGTATTTGTAACACATATTATATATAAATTTTATCTTTCTGCACTCCTTCTCCATATGAACTTTAACTATGCCAAATCTCACACACCTTCATGCGTGCAGTGTGCTTAAAAAGTGGTACAAAGTTTTTTCTTCATGTATTAATATATAGATTACGCTTTTGGCGTTGATTTATGCAGTTTGTTCATAATTTGAGACCAAGTTCGTTATATAATGTTTCTGAATTGCCAATGGTTCCAGGTGTTATCAAAATGCAATTTATATTACGTCTTGTCTACCTCATCCTTTAACAAATCAAAGGTCTTCCATCACGGATTATCGAGTTTGTCGAGACGGTGCGATATCTAAAGAAGCAGGCGCAGGTAGTTGAAGGCGCAGGTGTTTCAGAAATATTCGGAAACGTACATAAATCATTGTTTTTCACTAAGAAGAGTTTATATATCTTTAAATCTATTTTGCATTTCAATTTTTTTAAAGAAAATTCCTCATGTCAGGAGCAATGCATTGAACATAATCTTAACACATTCAATTCATGTCGGAAAATTTATCATTGCAAAAACTTCAAGGTCTTGTATGGTTCCCTGAGGTAAAATAGAGAATTGACAAAATTGTGGCTTCTTGAAACAAGTAAGTATCTTCAAAATTCAAGTCAATAAAGTGTTTTTTTCCAAGTCTTTGCTATCTTAGTCATAACATCATAATCTTTTTTATCCCGAATCATCCAGTATGTAGATAAATACTTATGAAGACGCCGATGTTTCAGAAATATTCGGAAACATATATAAAAAATTTCATTCACTAAGAAGAACTTTCAAATATTTAAATTTTTTCGCATTTCGATTTTTTTTTCAAATTTTTCTCATGCCAAGAGGAATGCATTGAGGGTAATCTTAACATATTCAATTCATATATGAAAATTCGTCATTACTGAAATTCCACGGTCCTGTATGTTTCCCTGAAGTAAAATAGAGAATTGACAGAATTGTGGCTTCAGGAAACTAGTAAGTATTTTCAAAATTCAAGTCAATAAAGTTTCTTTTTCTTCCAATCTTTGCTACCTTAGTCATAACAAGCGGGAAATATGACAAGAGGGTTACTGTTTGCTTCTAGTTGGCTATCAAGACAGCGAAATCTTCGCAAAGTGTCCACTCAAAATCTGATTGATTGATAACCGATAGCTGTTTCCGCTCTTGGAGTGCAAGCATTCGATACAGAATAGAATCCATTTCATTCAGAGTTATTGTATCCGGTATATTATTTCTTTGCTATAATGCCGTATCCCTTTAAAACAAGATTTTCGATTTTTGGAATGCAGTCGTAGCAATTGAATCAATCAGTAATAGTAAAAGTTAACGTTATACTTTTTAAATCGAAGTAATATAAAGCAAATAAGCCAGCGGATGGAAAGTTTTCGAACTTTCTCTAGAGGTTTGGAGCTTATACAAACCCGAAAGCTGATTAGAAAGTTAAATAAAAAGCTACGTGAAACAATTGCTTCATAGGTAACCAATATATTGTTATGGTTTTATCAAAAGTTTTATATATTAATAATGTACTAAGTTTTTAATTGGAATACTGTTAATTTAAATTTAATACAAATACATTCGATTATTATTAATCAGCATATCCTAAAGTTGACATTTCTGTCTTTTTCTTTCACTAAAATATATACTTAACAAATTGAAAGGAATGCTAACAGATTTTCCACATTTTTTGACTATTTTAAATCTTAAATACAGAATAAATTAACATTATTAGTAGATGTTACTTACTTTATTGAAACGGAATGTTTGTATAAGTACTTGAACAGTAGAAATATGTGATCATGCTCTAGAATAATAAAGAAAAATTAAAAACACTTTCTTATTAGTGTAAAAAAATAGAAAATAATTTTTTAAATCAAAAGTCAAGGTCCTATCAGATTGAATCTCTTATATGAAATCACAATTTAATGAAAACTTATGGAGTAGTGGAAAATTAAATTATGAAAATATTAAAACATTGTATTATTATCGCGAGCATACAACTTGAAAACTTCAGATTTCTAAAACAGAGAAACGAGTGAAAAATTGGCAAAAAAATTCAACTTTCATCAACATGAAAAAAATTAAATAAGATCGTGTAAAAATAATGCTTAAGATTTTAAAGGATAAAATTTGAATGTAACTATTAAATTTTATGACTTTTCAATATCATTATTCATATAATTCTGCTTGTGATGGGCGTTTTTATTCACCGTTGTTAAGGGCTAAACTAATATTCTAAACAAAATATTCCGATTTTGTTCAATGTAGTTAGATGCAAGTAAAGTAGGACTTATTATCATAAAACGTCTACATATTGTTGCAAAAGTCTTACTGTGGGTGTATGGTGTAAACAGTCCAACACGCAGGATAATGGAGAATGAAGGTTTATTTACAAATGTGCAGGAAAACACGTAGCACAGGTACAGGAAAAAAAAGTTCTTGTACAGATTACCAATGTAAATAGAAAACAATTCACAGGTAATAACAGTTCAGCACTTTGATATTTAACAACACAAAAAGTCAGCAAATAACTAGCAACGACAATAACTGCACTTTCAACAGCGCTCAGCTCACCAGCTTACTAGCTCCTAGTCGATCAACAGCATCCTCCGTCGCTCTCCAAAGCTCCCAAGCGCTCTCCTTTTATATAGTTTTCCCCGGCAGGTCGTGGCGTCACATGGAATGATCTATCACATTCGTCGCGTATCTTCTCTCCTAATAGAAATATCGAGAAGATTCCAGCACCCTTGAGATCCCATATTTCGTCGCCAAAGTCGCCAAATTTGTCGCCAAGTCGCCAAGATGGTAGCCAAGTTTATCGCCAAGGTCGGGGAATCAGACGTGGCTGCTGCTAGCCATCCCATACTTATCCCTGTAAAACTCTCTTCCCAACCATAAGACTCACATTGCTGGGAAGCGACTTTCCATGTTTGTAACAATATATATGGCATCTTTTGAGGGAATATACGAAAAAGTCGAAAAACGAACACTCACGATTTTGGAAATCCATAGTATTACGAAAATCGTCCGGTGGGTGGACGGTGAATGCAGTCCAAGAAGCCGCATAATGGAAAATCACGATTTATTTCGCGAATATTCCGGAAAACATGAACCACAGGTACCAAAAAACAGTACTTGTACAAATTAGGAACACAAGCAGACAGCAAATCACTAATAATAACAGAAACAGCAGTATCAGTAGCGCTCAGCGTCTTGCAGCTGTTCAAGTCACACTGCGAAAAACACTCCAAAGAGATTACTATCTCGTTTGAGAACCTCGGGCATTTATAGCTTTTCCACAGGGCGTGACTTCACATAGAATATTCCAGAAGATTCTCCAGAACTCGGTTCCTAAGAGAGGTAGGGACATAATTCTTGTATTTTCTAGAACCTTCATTTTGTCTCCAAGGTACATTGACTACGCAACTATTAAGAATCTCTGTAAATTTTTCTATAAGACTAACATGGCAAGGATACGATATTGCAGGTCCGTAACAATATATGATAGCATAGATGGTTCTCAAATATTTTTGAGTACATTTTAGAAGGTTCCATAGAGTTTTCTTGTTTATCGCTGTTTCTTTTAAAGTTTCAACTGTACATCATGAGCAGTAGAGAATTCAAAATACACCAAACTTGTTCCTTATCTGAATAATGGTGAAATAACGATGGCGAATCTGTTTGAAATTCTCATCTACAAGAGAATTTCTTTTGCATTCAATGTTTCGCATCAAGCTTCTAAGAGCTACAGATTAGAATAAAATAAGTTAGCAGTTGGAAAAATGTATGCAAGTTATTTGAGATGCATTTTATCACGAGCCAAAGCGATAGAAAATAGAGTAATATTTATAATGTTATTTCTCACCTAACGTGAATTCTATTTTTTTTCTCAGAATCGTTTAAAATAGCTGGAAAAGTTAGGTTTAGAATTGACAATTGTTTTCATCTATCCTATCAGGCAATACTTTTTAATCAATCGCGAAATAATAAAATCGCATCGAAATGTCATCATTTCGAGGTGAATGGTTTGTGAGAGAAATATTATAGAAAATTCATAAAATGTACGTATAAGCAATAAGAAAGACACTGTAAATCTCAAGACATTCATGGATTTTGCTGAAAAATCAATACAGCGAAGTAGTAAAAAATTAGCTGTAGTAAGAAACAGAAACAATCATCAAATTCAAAATTATAACCATCAACCTTAAAATTCCGCATTTAATATTAATCCGTCGCTATTTATGAGGCATAAGTAATTATTTTCGCCTAAGCTTTCCATTAACAAAAATCTTTAGGTCTGACGGTATTTTGTATTTGCAGAACGTAAATTTTAGGAAGCTTAACAGAGAAATATTTTTATAGAATTTAATGTTTCATGACAAAGAATAAAAAGAGAAGAATCATATTCTACGAATTTCAGAAAGTAGCATCTAAAATAGTATGCTTATTTGTTTTACTCTTAAAAATAAAATAAAATCTGTGAATGGAAGAAAGTCTGTATTTATTCAACGTTTTTCACTAATCATAAATAAATACCATTGCTCGTTGCTGAACAAAAAGAAATGACTTTCAGCCTTAAAACTATTCTAATTTAAAGTTTCATTAAGAATGAAAGCAAAACAGTTTTGTTTCGTATTTTAAAGCACTATTTATAAGAAAAAAATCTTAAATCATTCGCAGAATGAATCGAATTCTTGTATTTTTAAGAAATATTTAAGAAGCGCTCGAGTTTTTCGCTTCATTTTCTATTCTTCAAAAAATATCCTGAAGCTAAAATAGGAAAGAATTTAAAACTTCAAAGAGCATTCGCTTCATTTCTCATTATCACCAGCTTAAAATACCCTTAGGTTGGAAAGATAAGAATTTGCAATTTTGAAGGGTTGTATTTTCAGTAAATATTTTTTTATAAGTTATTTTATCCAAAGATATCTTTTTTAAAAATAATTTATGACATGGATGACTTGATATTTCTAAACAGGAAAATATATTTAATATTCAAACATATAAAAATTATTTTTGTATTTTTTCCCTACATTTGAATATTCAGAGAATATAAAACATCTCTTAAAATAATATCGAAGACAAAATTCACCTGTACTTTTTATGAAAAGGATAAAATTCTTTTTTTTGTCACTCATGACTTGCTATCAGGCAAAATATATTTAGTATTCCAATATGTAAAAAGGATTTTTTATTTGTTACCCATATTTGAATATTCACGAATATAAAACATCTTTTAAAATAATAGCGAAGAGAAAATGTACCTCTATTTTTTTATAAGAAAACGTCAAAATCCTTTTTTAAAAAATAAAGTTGTTTTGTGTTATAATCTTCCTATAGCGATCTTCCAACTGAAACAATAACACTTCAAAAATTTGCATCTTTATTTGCTATTTAGTGTTAAACTAAGATGAAGGCCCTTTTATCTAGAGTAGGCTTATCTATACTCAATCGTACCTTATTTAATATGAAAATATGGGCAGTAGGATTCATTTCAATGATAATTAGTAAAAGATTAGACCGGAATAGTAAAATGAAAGGTGATAATAAATTATTTTAAAATGGAATACTTGAAAATAATTCTTTTTAGTATTAAAACATATGCCCGTTAACTAATTTTATGATACTTTGGAGCTCATTCATAGTACTAATTATACCATTTCACCAATATGAGTAATATTATAATATTATAACACTTAGAAACATTAATATACACAAAATAAATTCAAAAAAATATATTTGATAAAGAATGAGTAAAGGTTTATTTTCTATATTTTTCACAAGAAAATATATTGTTTTTTAGAAGATGCTAGCGTTCTTTAAATCTAAAGGTTGCAATATTCGATAATTTTCCATAATCTATCATATAGCGAAAATCTGTTATCTAGTCATTGGAAGTTTTAGTTAGAAGCTTTAAAATTGCGAAATCCGAATGGTGACAAACCGTCAGTAGTTAAGATAATCTTTAATACGAGGGTAAGTCAGTAAGTAGGTCGCAAAAGATAAGAAAAAATAATTTACCATAATAATCACTTGGAAACAATTTTACTTTTCAACATAATCTCCACCAATGTTGCTGCACTTATCCCATCGTTCTATCAGCGCGACAATTCCAGCTGCATAAAATTCTTTGGGTTGCTGTCTCATCCACAGTAGGACTTCGTGTTGTCAAACGAAAATCGCTTGGGGCTAAGTCTAGGCTGTAAGGTGGATGCTGTAGCACTGACCAACTAGCTTAGGCCCAAGCGATTTTCATCTGTTTGGTCCACTAAAACAACATCTTGGAGGCAAAGACTTTGCAGATGCGGACGACGTTCAACACGAAGTTCTACTGTGGATGAGATAGCAACCCAAAGAATTTTATGCAGCTGGAATTGGGAGGCTGATAGAACGATGGGGTAAGTGCATCAACATTGGTGAAAATTATTTTGAAAAATAAAAATGTTTCCAAGTGATTATCATGGTAAATTTTTTTTCTTATCTTTTGTGACTTACTGACTTACTCTCATATTTTAAAAAAGATTTTCAAGGAGGTTAATAAAGCATAGTTGTGTGTGTAACCATAACACAGAGGCACAGTTACTTTTGACTTCTCGATACCAGTGACAATTTTATGTGGAAATATAAGCAGAAATTTGAAGGAATTGCTAAGGCACTCCCAAATTTTTCATATCGTCCCTTTGCGTTAAGCGCTTGATTTTAAAGTGGTGAATAATAACGCCATTTTGAAACGCATTTATACAGATAAAATGCGCTCAAAGTCAACGGAATTCTCTTCTCTCTTTTATGTATCGGGGAATTTTTAAACAGTTTACGATAGCACCCAAATCCCATTATATGGCTTCATATATAAAATATGATGATACTGTATGACTCCATTTAAACTGTTTACATTTCTCAAGTTTCAAAATGATGAATTTTTTTAAAGAGAAACTATATTTATTTCGTTATTTGAAGGATGGGAGCAACAGAACTATATATTTAATTGCATGCACCATGATTTCATTCATATTGAGGACCATGATTTCATTCATATTGATGACCATAATTTCATTCATATTGAGGACCATGATTTCATTCATATTGATGACCATGATTTCATTCATATTGATGACCATGATTTCATTCATATTAAGGACCATGATTTCATATATATTGAGGACTATGATTTCATTCATATTGAGGACCATGATTTCATTCATATTGAGGATTATGATTTCATTCATATTGAGGACCATGATTTCATTAAGATGGAGGACCATAATTTTATTCATATTGAGGACCACGATTTCATTCATATTAGGACCATGAGTTTTTATATATGAATGACCTAATTTCATTTCATAGCGGAGACCATGATTTCATTTATGATACTATTATAGCAACATTTCGTGGACTAATTCTTTGAGCTATGATTTCATTCATATTGAGGACCATGATTCATTCAAGGGGCATGAATTTCATTCATGATGGACCATGATTTCATTAAGATGGAGGACCATTAATTTTATTCATGATGAGACCCGATTTCATTCATTTGGGACTATGAGTTTTCATTCTGTTGAGAGGACCAGATTCATATATACATGATTTCATGTGCCAAGGACCATGATTCATTCATAAGGACACTTGATTTCATATATATGAGGACTATGATTTCATTCATATTACGAGACCATGATTTCATTCCTTATCAAAAGGAGGACCATGATTTCATTCATATTGAGGACCATGATTTCATTCATATCGAGATTTCAACATTTTACGTCAGAAATAAATGAATATTATTTATTTATTTTTGCTGTTGCTTAAATTATTTCAAAATTGTAATTTTATGTCATAAGCTTCTTTTTTGTTGTTTGTTTATAAAATGCTATTTATAAACATAGTTTTTTTGCATTCGGAGCAATGTTCTCTGACTACTTTAAAAATATCCATGTTATTACATTTTTTATTGCCTGTGGATTTAAAAACAAATCTGAACCTTTTCGTACTCTGCAAGAAATTTCTCGCTATGATGTTCAAGTGTTCCACACATAGAAATGAATTTAAACTTTCTTTATTTTAAGTATGATGCCAGATGAATCACATTTCCTTTCTGTTTTTCATTTAGTCGCAAAAAAGTAAAAGTCTGCCATGTTTTGCGAGAAATTAGTTTTCTTACGAAAGCAGTTTTCATGTTATTCTCTGCTATTAAAAATGAGACAAATTCTTACTAAACTAAAATCTTTCTGAGTTAAATGAGACAAAAAAAAACAATAATAATATTTTTACTTTCTCTCCTTTTCACAACTCCTCAAATAAATGCGCATAAAACTTATTTTTGAATGCTGCATATTTCAGGTATAATGTTTAAAACAATTCTGTTTGTTGTCAGAGAAAACTTTGCGATTATGATATTCTTTCTTGCAGTTAAAAAATGTGATATAATGTTTCTTTCTCTCTGAATTCGTTTTCTGAAGAATCGTCGAGGGCTGAATCTGGTATAAAAAATGCTGGAATTCCCTATTGAATGAAATATTTAGAAATTTTTATCGAAGCATAAAATTTTTTATCTTATTATATACGAGGAAGTATGTTGAGAGAAAGTGTTTTTCTAACCGTCAAAATATTCATCCTTGAGAGTTTGAAGAAATTTGTAGGTTTAGACCTACCTAAGTCGTATAAATTTGCACCAATGACTCAAAAAACATAAAGGGATCGATGGATGTCATTCCATTTTGTAGGTTTAGCCCTGCCTACGTTGTATAAATATGCACCAATGACTCAAAAAACACAAAGGGCTAGATTTGATGACATTCCATTTTGTAAGTTTAAACCTCCCTAAGTTGTATAAATTTGCACCAATGACTCAAAAAACACAAAGGGCTCGATGGATGTCATTCCATTTGTGATGTTAGAACCAAACTGTAGATCTATAAAAAATGTAGCCATAAACACATGAATGGTGAAAGCTACTTTTCGCCGAATTACATGCTCAATTTAATACCTAATAAAAATAATACACTTAAAAGATTATATTTACAATGTTATTTTTATACTATTATTATTGCATTTAGAGACATTGATGTTGCCATTCAAACCCAAAGAAAAAAATTATATTCTTTAAGGGGACATTACCTTTTCAACATTTTTTTTATTTAAATAATTATTGAAAAGTTTTGATAGTATTGAGATCAAAAATCATATAAAGTCATCTTGAGGAGAAAAAAAATCCATTTTCATCTGCTTGTTTAGTTGAAATTTAAATTTTTAAAGAAAAATTCAAGCTTATAAAATCCCTACTACTTTTTCAAATATGAATATTTTTGCTTCAAATTTTATTTGTAGATTCACTGAAATATATTACACAAAACTGTGCATCTATTTCCAAGTGTATCTAATATTCGCTTAAATATAGATATTTTACTGCATTATGTGGTGAAAAATTAGGAGATTTAGCAGTACCTCATTTTATATTTTGCATATAAAAAAACTGAGCAACTGAATGTTTATTGTATGCGCAGTTTTATCATATACTTAACGATAAACGTGTAAAAAATTTTTGAAAGCTCTATCTTAAAAAGCCTTATCGTGTTGAAAACATGAAAGTGCTGAAAAGTCCGACGCGGAGAAAAAGCCATTTAAAGCTCTAATGTTTTTCATTATTCATCATAAATGAAAATCTAAATAACTTCAGAAATATTAAAAGTAGAGATTTGAAATTTTGATGCAATAAGCAGAACGATCAGATCAACGAAATAAGCCAATAAAATGAAAATTGTTATTTTTGCCACCACATAACATATGCGCAGAATCACTAAGAACAGCGCCACAGTGTGGCGTAAATCGTAGCAATTCAGTTAGAACTGCGCTAGTAAGAAGTCAGCATGTGTCCAAGCCTCCAGACTAAAAACCTTTGTTAATGATTCGAAATTGCATAAATTTTTAACTTCTGTGAATTTGTTTGTATTTTATGAATTAAATCAATTTTGATGATTTTAAAAGAGCTGGCTGGTTTCTATTATTTGGATATTAGCAGTATTACTATAATTTAAAAATCATTTAGATAAAAGTGGGATATCAGAGAAAAATAACACGGCAATGAAACAGATATCATTGTAAAGATTTCAATTTTAACTTAGTATTAAAGCCATGTAGGGTCTTAGCTCAGTGATACTAAGCTATGAAGGACTCACCAGACACAGCAATATTAAGATATTAATTTTTAATTAAAAATCTTGATTAAATGATTTTATACAAAAATGTACAAATTAATATCAGTGTAAAGCAATTCTGCTTCACTCAGGACGAGCTAGCCTAACAAGTCAAAGTTCAATCTGGATATTATCGCAGATTTGTCACGAATTCACTCGAGGTAATTTAGAAAGTTCTACTCCAGGCGAGTATAAGTCCGGAATAAGGATTTGAGGGATTTGACCGCTCAAATATCTACGTACAACCCTTTCGCGAGTTATACCAAGGAGATAGTTTGCAGTGACGTAGGGCACGTCCACTTCGATCAGAGTTCCTAAAATGCTTCTCACTCGGGACGAACGATAATCAGCCAAAGTTTGGCTTCTGTGCACGGGACAAGGCCCGATCCAACAGCTTCTCAGCCTGAGAGCTACTTTTCAAAATTCTCGGTCACGAGAATTTTTAATCTCCGTTCTCCAAACGAGCCCTAACCTGATCTCCCGATCATCTCCTCAGAGTTCCAGTTTTAAAAGCCCCTTGGAACCTGCCCTCCTAGGCGGGGTCACAAGTTCAGCTTTCTTCATTTGTCGAAGAGGAGACCTTTTCTCCCAATGACAAAACTCTGTCTTGGATTCCTCAATGCTATTGGCGATAGGCACAAAGTAATGCATTTTTCTGGCTGCTTGGGTGTCCGCTCGAGGACAACCGGCGGCGAGTTTCAAACAAATCCCTCCGGATGATGCAATCAGGAAGGGGTTTACGGCGTCGGCACTCCTTTCTCCGATTGCCTTTAGCGGCTATCTGGGAGATCCAGTCATTTTCTCATGGGAAAATTGGCGGGTGCTTTTCAGGACCTCACAACCATTTTCCCGGGTTAAAATAATCTAAAGATATCTCAGGAAAATATCAAGGACATGATACAAGAAAAAGGTGACAAGCCATTATGTGGGAAAGTTAACTTATTGATACTGTTATGTATTTCAGCATAATATGAAGAATTGTAGAACCTTCTTTATCAAAAATAATATATTTATTAGACGTCTAACACAGCACAAACATGTAAAATAAACGCATATACTTACATCACAAACGTTACATCACTCTTACATCGAATTCCAAGTTCAATTATTATTCTTTTCCGCTGCTAGGCAACGTTAGCAAAAGACAAATATATCATTGCCAAACTGTTTTTACAACTTTTAGAAAAGAATTAATGCCAAACGATATTTTTAATTAATTTCTTTTTCAGCCAATCGATATTTTAAAATTAATTTCTTTTATGACCAAACGATTTTTTAATCTAATTAATTTCTTTCGTTTAAATATTTTAATAATTCTGCAAATATATGTTTTTTCAGTCGTTACGAATATCACAATATTTAGCGAATTTTTATAAAGGTAAACCGAAAATGTTCTATCCAAGCGACCAGGAATTTTTTTAACCACGAGGTATAAGTGTCGTCCTAATGTTTCACTGTGCCAGCAAATCGAGAAGATAATGTTTCTGATTTCTTGTCTTTTGATCCTGCGTTAAAAGAGATATTACCATATTTTATATACGAAAACCGTATGAGGTGATTTCTGTATATCCTGTATATCAGAATTTATACACTAAATCCCTACGCATAATTTTCGAATAAAATTTCACTGTTGTTGATAGCGATCTATCAAAGATAATTTTTCAAAATGGCGTTATTATTCCTACTCTAAATCAAATGCTTATATCGATTATATTTCTCAAGTTCCAAAATGATAGCTATTTTTAGGAGAAAGGATATATATTTTGTTGCTGAAAGAAACAAGCAACGAAATTATAATTGTATTTTTATGAATCACTATTTTATTCATACTGAAATTTTAATTTTTTTAGATCTGAGAGAAATGAATCCATTTTCACAGGTGCTAAATTATTTTGAAATTCTAATTTTATGACCTACGATACTTTTTTCTCTTCAATTAACTCTATTTTTGCTATCTAAACAATTTTCTCCCGCTGCTTTAAAAATAGCCGAGTTATTACATTTTTTATTACCTGTGGATTTAAAAACGAATCTCAGCCTTTTTGTATTCTACTAAAAATTTCATTACAGGAGAATCTTTTTCGGAGGCTCAGGTTTTCTCTCACGGTGAACAGACTTAAACTTTTCTCGATTTTAAGTGTTCTGTCAGAATGCTGCTTCATTTGCTTCGCTTTTTTATTTACTCTTAATATGGAAAAAGTCAGATATGTTGCGCAAGAAAGGGATTTTCATAAGAGAGTAGCTTTTATGTTACCTTCTGCTTTTAAAAATGAGACAGTTTCTCATTAAAATAACCGCTTTCGCTGTACTAGGTGAGGACAAGAAACAGCGAGATTATTTTCACGAAATTGTTGTTAGTCGCTTCCACAGTTCTTCAAATGAATGAATGCAAAGCTTGTTTTTTTGGCTATGATTGCTAAAAAAGGTTAAATGTAAAGCTTTTTTCATGTGTTATTGGAAAAATCTTGGAGTCTTCTGTTGGACTATAAAAAAAGACAAATAATAATTTGTCTTTTTGTACTCAAACAAAGAGTGATAATTTTTTCTTACTCGCTGATTCATTTTCTCCCAAATCGTTGATGGTTACACATACTATTAAAATATAGGCTTCGTCGTAAGTGAAATATCCGGAAATATCTTAAAAGTTTTGAAACAGTTTAAGGAGACATACACCTGTTAAACCTCGAAAAATTTCGATTTTATGAAAAACAATTTCCCCCTTTTATTTTCTGCGGAATTTAAAACGATCCACGTTAAAAAATTCCCATAATTATGAAAGTTATGAAGGAAAATGTATCAGTTCTTCAAAATAAACATTGAATATGGCCATATCTTTAAAATGCTATATTTCAAAATGTGCTTTTTTAATATTGCGCGCATTCAAAGCACATCAAAGCATGCAAGCATTTGAGATATTGTTTGATATCTCAAGAATTATTGAATATTTTTACTTGAAACTTTTAACCGAATATGTATTTTGTTATGATCTCCAAATTGAGCCACATTTTTGTACATATTGATTTTTCAAAGAATGCAATATCTAGAAAGAAGGTTCAGTACAGTAGACGTACCATTCCACAAACAAACAACACATATGAACAGTTCAATCTCATTTGTTCAACTGATTTATTAATCTTTCTTATTGTACAAATTCGCAGAATGTGTGTGAACGTGTACTGATTTGTTTATGTACCAAAAACTTTAAATACCCTTATCTTATTATGCAGTTTCCTTGAGTTTTTTTAAAAATTTCTCTCGTCGAAAGAGAAAACTGAAAAGTGAATAATAAGACACGAAAAAAAATTCCTTGAAAAAGAAAATGACTTGAAGTTTCTTATTTATGTAGTTGTTCGCAAATATAATCAATGAAGAAACAGCGATTACCGGTATCAAAATATCCAAAGAGAACAATTATATGAGACGTAATATACTGTATTAAATAATTGAGACACAATTTTTGTGCTTCTCACGGCTAATATTTCTTAACAAAAATTATTCTGAGTTCAATTCAAATTTGTTTCAGATTTCTTCCTAAAATTTGATTATAAACAAAAAACTTTGGAATAAAAAATGTTCAATATCTGTAAACATGAAACACCTTTTTCCTCAAACAAGTCATGCTATATAAATCA
>BGPR01035533.1:0-15920 GCA_013235015.1 Araneus ventricosus | reverse complement strand
TTTTCAAAAATTCCGCTTCAAAATGCAATGTTTCGACTTTGGTGATAATAGTATAAAAGATTGAGCGATTTGTTGTGGAATATGAAGACTCCGATTGGACGGGAGAAATGCCTGTTAACCAATCAAGCTAGCATAGAAAATGATACATTTTATTTTTTTCAATTGCCTTTTTCTTTTTCTCCATTTTCATTTTTCAAGTAACATTTAATTTGTTTATTCATATTAAAAAAACGGGTAGTTCTTCGCTATAAAATATTTTATAGGTTATTTTGACAATCTTAATATATGACTTTTCTTTTTATACAAAAATATTTTTTTCAATGATCTGGCAGCAGTATATTATTATTTTGATCATGTGATGATTTCGAAAATGAATGTGTGACTTTTTATTTATTCAAGTTATCTCGTGAGAAAATAATCGTGTCAAATAATAATATTGCATTTATGTGAAATGTTTCAATACTCTGATCGAAAGTTAGATAACAGTATGAGAAGCGGGAAACACTTTTCTGTATTGGTACATTGCTTAGCCGAAGTATTCTTTTTTATTCAATTGTTTTATGTATTACCAAAATGCCGAGCAGATTGTGAGATTCATCAACCTGCAAATCTCAATGACTCTAAAAGAGAGACAGAACTTCTCAATATAATCAAGCCTCTGACTGGTCTTGTGTAAGTATGGAGAGGAAGAGAATCGTGCATAGATTTCCTGCTTTTTTTAAAAAAAATATACGGCTGTATTTATTTTTCATGAAATAGAAATTGGTAGTTTGAGAAATTGGTTATATCAACAGATATTTGCCCTTAAATTACTTTATGTTGATAAGCTTGCATTAAGACTTAAGGTTGACTGCTTGCATGTACTTTTGAAACACTTTTAAATTTGAAGCATATATTCTTAAATTATACGTACGGAACATATATTTGTTACAGATGTATCTATTGTATTGTAATTAATGCAACATTTTTTTATCGATAAAGTATATATTTTATTCATTACTGAAGGTTAGGGTCAGGTGGGGTAAAGTGGTCATGAAATCCACATTTTTTAACTTAGGTGGATTATAAATATAAGATTTTGTTAAAATAGTTAATATTTTTTGGTTGTTATTTTACATTGCATTATTGAAGAACACATTGCATTAAAATTTGGGGAAAAAATAATTGATTTTAATAATTTTATGACAACTTCTAATTGTCATGTTTTTATGACCACTTTACCCCATGGGGTGGGGTAAAGTGAGTAGTACATGGGGTAAAGTGGTCATACTTAAAAATAAGCATAAGAACGTAATATAAATAAACAAAGTTTTTTTAAATATTTAACAAAACTCAATATAGGGCTCAACCAAAGTGTACGGTACGGCGCCAAACTTAGATTTTCTTTGGCGAAAAATCGCTAAATGTGGTAAGCCAATAGCGGACTCTAACATGGCAAATGTGGTAACATGGCGGACGTTTGGCGAGTTTTTCATGATTTAGCGCCAGCTTGACGAGAGATGTACCGTACACTTTGGTTTTACCCAATATAGTTTCAACTTTAAAAGAAAATCAGTTTATTTGATCAAATTATACATTTTTAATAACCTATGATTAAAAGTTGGCTCATCAAGAATTTTAAGGATATTTGACTCTTCAATTCCATCAATGTTATGATTTTCAGGAAAGGTGTAATAGTCTGAAGTGTTAGATATGTTATTGACAGAAAATCTCCTATTTTATCAGAAACCTGTCCAATAAGCTCTTTGATTGACCCCCCTCCCCCCCATCATATTATGCCAAGATCTCACAGAAATACTGTGATAATTGATTATCTGCAATTATGAATTCACTTGACTGAATAAGACATTTTCTGCTTTTTATCAAGTTTTCCTTTGCATGTTTTTAACCATTTTCTTAGATCTCTTTTTTTTGTAGTTGTTTTATTAATAATTTCTTCAGTCAAACCCTCATTATTGTTTTCGAACTTGTTTTCTTTTTTCTCTTGAATTCTATATTTCCACTTCATCTATAGATTAAACAGATGGTTATAGAGTTGTAAGTACAGCTCAAGTCAAATCTTTTAAAGTGTAATTATACAAAAATTATAGTGCAATTAACACATGGCCTTTTTTACTGTTCCATAAGTCATGTAACTTCTATGCCCATCATAAATTAAAAGAACAGGTTTTTGCAAATCTAAAGAAAATTGGATAAAGCTTTTACCTTTAGTCTATTTTATCACTACCTTTAGTCTATTGCTGATATAATTGAGCTCCTTTGTAAAAAATAAAAAGGCAGCATGAAATCATTTGCCGATACACTAAAAAGTACATCTTTTTTTGCAATTGGCTGATTTCTTATATGCATTATGCGATGATTTTGGTACAAAAATTTGGGTTACCCAGTTTCATATCTTTAATTATAATCTGTTATATGTCTTAAATTAATATTTAACTAACACCTGTCTAATAAATTAAGCTTAAGTAATTTTAAAACAGTGATGCGTGTTAAGCCTATTCCTATGACCACTTTACCCCATCTTACTTAAATTATTATAAAATAATATCTGTAATCAATTCAGCTTATCTGTTAATGAGGAAGTATTCTTAAGATCTATATGAAGCTTTTTGCAGAGTCAATCTAATGAAAATTTAATTAAACAAAATGTAGGAGAGAAGTTAAATTGGGTATTCCAACTTCAAACTGCTACATGAACAAACAAAATGGGTGTTTTCTCCTACTAAAGTCTTGCAATTAATGTAATTTTGAATGTTAAACTTAGTTCTTAACTATTCAAAGCTAAAATAAAAAAAATTACATTTATACTAATATCCATTACAAAGTTATAGCATTTTATTTGATGTATGATTACTTTACTCCACCTGACCACTTTATTCCACCTGACCACTTTACCCCACCTGACCCTAAAGAGAAGACCATTCAAAAATATTTTTATGATTTTCATTTTTGAGAAATTTGTTCAGCATTTTGACTTGAAATATGTATTTAGTTTATTGAATATTCAAATTTCTATTTCAGATTTGATGTAAAAGATGCTATTGCTCCTACAGAATTTACTTATAAAATTAGTATTTGTGGACATATTGAAGGAAGTGGACCCCATGTGGCTGCTATGCAATTCACTAAAGATAATCATAGTTTCTCTTTAGGAATGAACAATAATGTTAATATCATGGGTGGAAGTAAGTTTGGAATTTTAATTTCACTCTAAATGCTTATATATTTCTATATATATTCAAGGTGATTCATCACTGGATATCAAACTTGTGGGAATGGTAGAGGGTACAAAGCTAATTCAGTCAGTTCTTCCTGTGGTAAAACCATTTTACTGTAATTGTCTGGGCTGTCAATGCTGGAGACTCTCTCATAAGATCTGCTCATTATTTTTTTGGCAGGGAGGATAGGAGCACTTGATTTTTTGACATCAAGTCCTTCCAGAATTCGGAAAGAAATGCATGTTCCTCTATCATTATATCACACAATTCAGTTCCAGCCTCATAGCACCCCACTCATTTCATCAGTAACTTTCAACAAAACCTAAATTTTAAATTTGGACAGCACTAGATCAGGTGTGGTGTTATGGTTCATTGGCCTGCCGAGCTTATTGTGCATTGATATTTTTTGTTTATATGAAGGCAAATGTGTAAGAAAGCCCCTTTGAATTAGTTGAAAACCTTGTTACTGGCATCTCTGTAACTACTGAGGAGATATGAGAATCTTCCAGAATGTTAAGAATTCCATTTAGCGTCGATGTCAAGGCAGAATAAGAGTTTGCGGTCAAAGTTTCAAATATTTTCTGCAACATTTGTGCTTTTTGCTAATGTAAATCTCATGATTAAAATGCTTTATGCCACTTACTTGTTGCTGTTTCATTTCTTTTCTTCTCTTTATTTCTTCAAGGCATTTTTGACCCTATAATGCTATGATATTCCGAGTCTTTGTGCACCATACCCCTCCTGCTAGTTTGTTACACTGGTGCAGAATCACCCTGTACATAAGTTTTTTGTGTTATATTTAATATCTTTAGAAATATTTTTATTAACATTATTTGTATGTACTTTTTTTCTTACACAAACCAAATTTAGTTTTCTCATGTTTAGCGATATTTAAGATAACTTTCTGGTAGTGGAGCAGTAGCGAAAGTGTATAGAAGTATACTGAGTCTAGCAACCTTATACTATCAAATTTCTGTGCTATTTCTTTTATAATGTATATTTTGTCATTTCTACCCAGTTAAATTTTGTTCCAGAATTTTAACTTGGAACAGCTGGTACTTGCGTATTAACTCCACCGTAGCTGAAGTTGCGCTAATGCGCCAAGCAATCTTGCACACATACAGATGTAGATTGGCAGCACTTAAAAACCGCCAAATCTGTAGCTGCAGTGGCATTAATACGTAAGTACCGAACAGCTCTGTCCTGCTAATGGAAAAGTACAATCTGTATAGCAGAATATAGCATGTTGATAAATGTATGAAGATTATTATGAATTTTGTAACTTTTGTTTCCTTCTCGTTTAAAAAACTTATTAAGTATTCAATATTTGATATATATGATCTTTAAAATCAAAATATCTATAACTACTTAGATTACTGTCTTGATTTAATGAGTTTAAATGAGAGTCATTAAGAAAATAATCTAAATTTAAAATGTCATTTTCTCTCCTTGCATGATTAATTATTTATATATAATATTCTATTTGCAAGTTATTAAATTATATTTTATTTATCACGCTTGTATTTTTAATAAGACAAAATATATATTTTTATAGTCATTTGTAAATTGCGTAAAATGATTATTATTTTAATTTTGTATATATATCAATATGCACTTAATTCATAAGATTTTCAGTATAATCTTTTTGTTTTTTTGTATTATAAAATTGGGTAGTTCTCGTTGCCACACTAAAATATTGGTGTCAGTTATTGCCGAGCACTACATCAGTTCAATCATTGGCTCGGTAGCGCTGGCTCTCCATGAACGAAAAATATCCTAAAATTGCTGAAATCGTATCTTGTTAACACAGTTTACACTTTTAAAAAGTTAAGGCTATAATTTTAGGTTCAATATTTATCTCTTTGTTTTTGCCTGCCAGTAGCAATTTTTTTATACTTAAACATTTTTTTAACTGTATTTTGAATGATAAACAGTTTCTGAATATTTTTGAAGACCTGCTGTATCAGGAAATGCTTATATATATATTATAATAATTATTAATATATTATATATGCCAGTAGGAATCAGCTGTCATTTCTTGTTATATGTTTCAAAATTAATTTTTCTGCAAAAATTCTTTGAAAATTAATCCCCAAAAGTATTAATCATATAATTATATTATCAACTAATAAGCTACTACATATCATGTATATGTATTTCTGACATATTTATTATATTATTTGAACTGTTGTCTAGTACTTCATTCTGTGATATAATAAATGTAATCCTAATATGAGGGATATTTTTTTTATTCTAATTTTGTTTGCTCTGTAAACTTCTACAAAAAGATACAGAATTATGTGTTCACTTTTTAAAAAAGTCTTTGTTTAGAAGTAAAAAATCTTTTTTATTTCTGATAATCTGTTGTGAAGTAGAGTTAAGCTGTCAGTTTGCTTTCAATTTTAAATTAAGGTGTTTATCATATTAATGTCATTTATGATTTTTTAGCTGACTGGATACTTCTGTCATATTATGGTGGTAGTAATTATGATCACCATTGTAATAGTACAGAAAGAGTTACACAGATAATGATAGTATGTGATCCTGATGTGCTGAAAGTAAATATTACCATATTTTTCTTCAACTTTTTTGTAGTTCTAAGAATAATTTAGAAGCACAGCTTTAATCTTTTACTAATTTATTTGTTTCTTAAACATCTAAATATTTGTCAGGGGGAAAAAAAAGGAAGTGTTAATATATGTTTGTTTAATCTCCATTGATTCTAACATGAAGTTGAACAATTAAGGATAATTTAATCAATTACTTCTTATTTATATTATTAATATTGATTTATAGATGTAATTACTTTTTTGGCTATATAATGTATAACAATTGTGCATATTTTGTTTTATTTGTAATTCCTAAATTGTTAATAAGATTTTTTATGTAAAATTTTGTAGGGGAAACTTGAAATATTAGAAGAAAGGAAGTCAACTGAACATTCAAATTGTTACTATCTTTTTGAACTAAACAGCAATGTTAGCTGTACTGTTAAGACATCAGAAGTTGTGCCCAATAAACTAAGTTCTGGCAGTGTGTTCTGCATTTTGTAAGTGATCAATTTTAATCCTTTTTTTTTATGTGTGCTAAATTAAGAATGGTATTTGTTACTTAGTTTAATTTACAGAATATATTTAGTTAATGTTAAATGTGTTATTAAATATCATCACAGAAAGTGCAAAAGATTGTATATCATGTATGGTTAATATCTGACCTTTTGCACTTTTAGCGACAATATATTTACATTTATGGGGGAAAAAAGCAAAACAAATTTTTTGGGTCACTTATTCCAATTCATATAGAAAAAGACACAATACAAGATAAAAGTATTACATTTGTCTTTGTTTAATTTTTCTCAGTTTTCAGTTACAGAAAATTTAGTTAAAAAATTTAGTAGAAGACTAAAACTTGTTTGTCTTCTGTGTGTTTGCTAAACTTTCTGTTAGCAGTGTTACTTTGAAGCTTTCAGATCTTTAACTTCTTGATTTAAAACTAAAATACTGTTCATATTTGTTAAGCTTGAGTTGAATAAATTTTTTATTAATTTTTAAATTAATTTAAGTTAAATTTTGCAGTGTGTCGAGACTTTTGCTAGCATTTTCCAAAATATATATTGCATAAAACTCATTTTTTCATTGTTTATAATTTTAAATAATTCAGAAAACTATCTTTCTAATTATACCAGTGTGGCTGTTGTACTATTTTTTGTTAATTTTTACAAAGTAAAATATATATATATATTGTCACTAATTGTGTAATTGTAATTCATTGTTAATGATAACTAATTTTCTTAACTAATTAATTTTCCTTAACTAGTATGATGCAACATGTCTTGCATTGGACCTTGTTCTGAGAAACCCTACTATATCATATACTTAAGTAATTTGTAACAATTATTTTTATTGTTAGTTGAAATCAAGCCATTTTCATTTATTGTTAACTTTTTCTATTGGGTTGGCCAAAAATTAATTGTGATTTTTTTTAAAATAGAGGATTATGTATATACTAAACTTGAACTTGATTTTAAATCATAAATTTATTATATAACTTATTAGTTGCCAGTTAATAATTTTTTATTCTTGTGTTCAGTGTGTAGCTTATTTTATACATCAAAATGTAATTTGGAATAGCATTTTAATTTTCTTTATATTTTATAGGTTTTTTACTGTTGTTTCTGTTTATCTGATTTGTGGATTTTTATATAAACGAATTGTTATTGGAGCAAAGGGCTTGGAACAAATTCCTAATTATTCCTTTTGGAGAGATTTTGGGAATTTACAAGCAGTAAGTGGAAGTTTCATATCTAAAAGAGTAATTTTGTATTGATTCTGCATTAAAAACCTTCTTTTAAAGTACTTATTTTCTTAAAATCGGACATGACACATTCCCGCGGAAACGCTGATTTCCGCTTTTTCGGCATCGAATTTTATCATTCTTGGGATCGATGCAAATCTGCATTAAAATTTTTGTTAATGTGTTGGGGGGTTGCTCACGCAAACAAAAACTGTACGCCGTGTGAAAATTTTGCGTATGGCTCGAAAGCAAAAGAGTTTCGAATTCATAATATATTGCGTAATCCTGCCGAAAGCCGTTCCGCGTCCGAGTTATGTATCGGTGCTTTGGAATCAAAGTTTAGCATTGGGAGGAATGCCTGAAGGTTGTATTCTTTTCTTTATCATTTCGTCCATTCGTCTTTCATTCCATCCAATCAGAATTCATTCCGAATTCTGATTGGATGAAAGAAAATCTGCCACGAATTTCTTCCAATCCGAATTTTGTGAAAAAAAAGATCGTTAACTCTCCGTGAAGAAAGCCATTTTATTTTTGTGTTCTTTTTACCATTCTTTTCTTCATTTTTGTTAGTTATTTCGATTTCATTTTCGTTAGTTTTCGTTCCTTAACGTTTGTCTATCAACACAAACATGACACATTTGTGCGGAAACGTGGATTTCGGTGTTTTCGGTATCGAATTTTGTCATTCTTGGGATTGATGTAAATCTGCATTAAAAGTTTTGGTAATGCATTGGAGGAGGGGAGGGGTTGCACTCACAAAGGATGTGAATAGCACGCTAACAAAAACTGTGTGCCATGTACACATTCAAATTAATCTCAGATTTTATAGATAAAGGATCAGAAAGAATGTATATTGAAATGTGTTCTTCAATTTAGAGTGTTAAATACAAAATGTTGAGCAAAAAGCAGTCTGCTTTTGAATATTTTAGAAAAAAGATTTTTTTGTGTGATGCTATTGATAGTAACGTGCAAAAATTTAAGGTCATCAGGCAAATGGTACTAGGAGGAACTTGATAGTAAGAAAATAGCTATGAGAAAAAAAATAAAAACCTCCAATCAAAGAAAGAGATTAAAATTTAGAAAATGAAGGAAAATAGACTGAAGCATAAAAGAAAGCTTGAACTGTTAGCTCAAAAAATGAGAAACAAAAGTCTTAATAATTATGTATAATCAAAAAAGTTTTTACATGGCCATATTTTTTAGTGAGATAATTTTTATCATAGTTTTTATTTTAACAAAACTTTATACGTAACTCATTTTTTACCCATTAATTTTCTTTTAAATAATAATTCTACAATATTTTTAATATTCCAAGCACTTTTTGTATAAATTTATTCATTTATTGTTCAATTAATCATACTTATTTTGCTTCTCGGTGTTTATGTTTGATACGATTCCATAGTTATGAGTTCAGCGTTTTTTGTTCCAAGCCTGTGTCATGTCTGTAAAATTTCTTCATTGATGTTAATTGATATGACATAGCCATTACATCAGTGAATCATACTTATTGTGAAAATTTACAAATGGTCATAATTATTTGCTTAATTTTTTCTGGATCGTTTGTTTAGTTATTGAATATTTAATACTGCTTACTAAAACAGATTCTGTAAATTGCTGGTTACCTTTGTCATTGTCTTTCTTTTGCTGTTGATAGTCTTTCAAAATTCGTGAAGTAAATTATGGCAATTTCTTATAAAACTTCATGCAAAAAAGGGGCTTGGAGTTTCTAAAACGTTACAATATTTTTTGATTTTTCATGAAAACCTTAAATATCATGATAGTTTTCTAAGCATATTAGCTAGAAAAAAGAATTAGTTCAGATTTTAACTGGCATTTATTTATATAAAAAGTCAAATGGAACAAATTCCCTATTTTAGAAATCCTGAAAATTACTGTAGAGTAAATATCTGCCATAATTCAAATAATCTTGATAGATTCTTGAGAGTGATTTTCTTTCTTGCATTAAAAAAAAAAACCTTCGTATTCTATTTATATCCATACCACAATGACTCCTGATGTACTGTCTGTCCACGATGAGATCTCTTCCCACCAAATTTTCTTGATGGTGGCAGTTGCTATAGAAACAGGTTACCATACAGGGAATTCATTTGGAGTAGGTAGAAGTTCATTCAAGTTTGGTTCATTGGCGCACTTAGTGCCAAATGGGAAGGAACGTGCAACTGCAGCAAAACCGAGTAGGCAAATGATCAACTACTCTTTTCCTGCTGCAAACTGACACCAGGAATAAAATAAAACCCAGACTTCCATCAGATTCCTCCAATTCGAAATGGATCTTTCCTAACATAACCAGTTGCTATAGTGACTGCCACCAACCAGACAACTTGGCAGGCAGAGATCTCGTTGTGGACAGACAATAAGTTGTTTTTGTTTTTAATGTTTGGCTTTTATGTTATTTTATTGAACTGAAGAATTGATTGACAAAGAGAGAATTAGGAATCCATATCCACAATATTAAAAGAATATTAATTTAGTTTTCCCATAATTATAGGATGGCTGTGATTACATTTGTCGGTGGGGTCCTAGACAAGAATCCCAGGCCTACAGAGGCATTGATGATCATTTGAAAATGGATGAAGAGAGAGATGATCAGTTACTTAATATGTGATATTCCATTCTATATGCCTTTCATGTATGTTTCAAGAAATTCCTCATACAAATATTTTATTTATATTTTTTATAAGAAGCGTATTCAAAAACCACCTTTACTGAGAATCTTCATATTGAATTTAAATGCATACAGCAATATGCAGACACCGATTTTCGATCACTAAGAAAAGTTTCTAGTCATGGTTTCGATTTGTATTATTTTAGAGCACTTGATGAATGCCTTCTATTGTTAGTCAATGTATCTTTGAACTCTTTTGTAATTTATGTTTTGTATTTCTTAATAGGTTTAGTTTTCCTATTTGTTTTTATTCATGACAGGTAAATTTCTGTGAAATATAGTATTTTAACAGTTTTGTCAAGTTCTTTTTCATACATAAACCATTAAAATGCATTGGTGTAGTTATGTAACATATTATATAAAGTTTAATAATATGATTCTTCTTAAGCCTTTGTTATAAAAGTAATAGTTAAAAATTCCACCACAATTGTTTGCATTTTGTTTTGTTCTTACATGGATTATACATATTCTTTTGTGTTTTCATTTTATATTATTTATTTAGACAAATAGTGCTGTGTTGAAATCACTTTGAAGGTTGTGAATGATTCTTGATAAAACTCCAAATCAGTAAATTTATTTGACTTTTATGTTTACCTTTTTTTATTATTATTTTCCTTTAAAATGAGTATATATGTGTAAATATTCAACTTCTGGCTTTGTGCTTTTGTGGCACTAAGTAATTATCCATGGTTTTAAATTTGAATTTATTTATTAATATCTTGTAGGGGTTAGAATTTATATAGGCTATACTAGAAGAACTACTTGTTAATAGGAGGCTTTGAATGTTATCAACTAATTAAACATCATAATTTTTCCATAAGAAATAACTGGTTTTTTAAATTGATTTTTTAAAAAAATTTTTGAAATCACTTTCACATGATTTTCTTCAATTTTTAAAACATTTTGTAAATGTATTATGCAAATGAGTGCTTTTGATATTCTAGTGAACTTATTTATCTTTTTAGCTTTATCTGGTTTGCTTGAAATATATTGTTTGAAATGCTTTTTATAGTTTTATTATTTATTTTTGAAATTAAAAAAAAATTTGTTTGTTTCATTACTTATCCTAAAACAACGAAGTGCAATATACTTCTTTCATTTTTGTGATGTTTTAAAAAGTTATTATGTTTTATTCTTTTTAAAATTTTTTAAGTAGAATATGTAGTAGTCCAGTAAACATTGCATAACACTTAATTTTTTTATTGTAGGGTAATTTTTAAAATTGTTCTTACGTCTATTTGGAAACTTAAGAAAAGGAAGATAAATTTTTGTGTGCTCAAAGTTAAGAACAGGAAAATAAATTTTTGTGTACTCAAAGTTCTTAATCTTCGCTTTATGCATGCTTTATTCTTAATGAAAAGTTTATAGTTTTATCATCTATTTTCAAAATTGGCTTTGATGTTTCATTTATTTTTTTATGGGTGAAATTTAATTAGACATTATTGTCTGAAGACAATGAATCCTTTTGAATTTAATATGTTATATCATATATTAATTATTTGTTTTTATTTTTAGTAGATGTTCTTATAGACATGCACAGGTTTTATGTTTGTGAAAATTTTAATAAAAAGAATGCGTATATTCAAAAGTGTGATTAATTTTTTTGTGTGGGGGACTCGGAACCAGTTATGTTTTTGAAGAATAATGACTTGATAAAGCAATTTCTTTAGTAATAATGGAATTTTTGAAAAATTCATCTCTTGGTTTTATTTTTGAAAAGCTATGCAAAAATTGTCTAAAATGCAACCTAATAGCGCATTAATTTAATATTGTGTTTAGCATAACTGTATTATGTTTAAATGTTCCAAAACTTATCATTAAATGCTAAATAATTTTTCAAAATCCTTTTGTTGAAGTGCAGATATATTTGTAATGCCTTTAAAACTTAAAACCCCTTAAATTTTCTTTTTGTGATAGTAACATGAGCTTGTTTCATTTTGCAAGTGAAAGTTAGATTTTTATTTTATTTATTTTGCTTTAACAATGCATTTTAATATATGATCTCTACATCTACCCAAAATGTGTTATCTCGACATGCATTTCTGTACTCAATGTGAAAGCAGAATTGAAAATTGTGTACACTGTTGATTAGTAATTGTACACTTTCTTCCCTATATTTTAAATGCTTTTGTTATTTAATATTGTTTTCATTTGTTTCTTTATTTGCTTTTTGTTAGGAAATTCACATTCTATTGAGTAATTTAGTATTAAATTTGTATTTATGTTTATTTTCCATCGTCTTATGTTGGTTTCTTCTAAAACATTTTATTCTTCAGTTTATTTTTCTTTCTAATGAGTTTTGCATACTGCAATGCTTGGCATGTTTGACTGTCTGTAGCTATTGTAATTGGCCTTGCTTTATGTAAATATGTCTATCTGTTGAAACTTCAATGACCATTATAGAAACTCCATTTAAAAGATGCATATATCTGACTATTTTTTGATATGTTATATATAGCTAGTACATGTCAGTGGCTTGAATAATAACTGTTTCAAATAAAAATGCTTTAAAAATAGAACAATGGTTTCTTTTTTTCTTGAACTTAGCAGCTGATATATATAATTTTGTGCATTTAAATACACTGCTGTCAACAATTAGGGAATATTTCAAAATAAATATGAAGCAATAAAAAAAAATTGCATTTGATTTTTTTTATGAATGTACATCAGAAACACAAATGACAAATCAAAGAAAGTTGGTCGATTGTGGAAATGAGGTCAAAACTAACTTTTATTTCACTGGTGAAAGTGCACAATACAAAAGGCTGAAAATGCTAAAGTATTTGCAGGTTCCTTGATCATGAAAGTGTACATCCTTTACTTTCCCAGCCTTTGCAATAACCTTGTAGCATGATTTGTTCAAATGCGAAGCCTAAAGAGCCATAGGAGATCTTGAAGCTGTTTAAACACAGATGACAGTGGCAATAGCACTTGGAGCATCCCTAAGTGTAATTAGAAGGCTGGAATTTCTTTCAAGAGACTAGTATGGAGATATAGTATGGGGAAGGCAAGGGCAGGGCTGTCCATCTGCTACAACAGCAAGAGATTACCGCTACTTGACCTTATTAGCAAGCAGGAACAGGTGCAGCAATATAACAGAACTGTGGGGACAGTTTCTTGCTGCCACTAAATGACAGATATACACCTAGACCATATGGAAGTGGCTTCATCATGTTGGACTGCATGCCCGGTGTGCATTCTGTTATCTGTTCTTGTTTAATAAAAAAAAAATTCAAATGCTTCTGTATGTCTTCCAAATGTTCTGGGATATATCTGTCTATCCCACAAATCCTATCTGGAACCCCTAAGGTGATAAATTTACATATGCGAAAAATCTTTTCTGAATTATATATAAAATCTTGGAAATTTTAAAAGGCATATTAGCTATATCTGAACATATGTAAATGATTGATATTGAATTTATATCTCATTACTTAATTTATTGAGCATTTTATCAAGATAAGAAAGTTGTTTTTGCACTCTTTTATGCATTATTTTTTGTAATATTACCTAAAACAAAAAGATTGTAGACATAAAAAAAAATATCAGTGAGGATATTGGAGATATTTTGTGTCAAAAGAATATATAGCTGACAGAAATAAAATCCCATTATAGCAGGACAAATTGCACTAGCAGAGTGACAAATTTTTTAATGCTCTCATATTCTAAAGTGTGATAATGATTGAACTGATTCTATATGTTTTTGGTAAAAAATAATTAATAATAAATAATTTGTTGTTTGAATTTCTGTGATGAACGTTTCCAAGCTGAACTGTGCTGAAATTTTTTGAAAACTTCTTTTCACATACGTTTTGGCGCAGTGACACTAAAGATTAATTTTTATGTATATAAGCTATTTTTTATATCTTGTGAGCTAAAATGGCATGATAGAGTTGGCACTGTGAGTTTAGAAACACAACTGGATTCTTTCAATACATAGACATATATATTGAAAGAATTCTTTCAATACTTAGTGTTTATAATGTTTCTTGTTATAAATAAATATATCTCATCCTCTCTTGTTCGAAGGTTTTCATAAAAAGAAAATGTAGTTTGATGAGGAATAAATAATAAAGTTAATCGAAATATTGGTAGTCTTTAAATAGCACACTTCTAGTATTTTAGCACAGAGGTATACAGTTTGAAATTTAAATTTTTGAGTCTTTTTTTTACATTGCATATTGATGCCTCTAATTTTTTATAGTGCTTTGAAACCTCTTTAGTATGTTGTCCTCATTAATATGTAAATTCTCCTTGATTCATTCCTATTCATTTCACTCTTGAGAAAAAGCTACAACGTCACAGGTATTCAATAGTGTGTTGTCTTAAACTACAGGAAGAAACATTTTTAAGGATATAAATCCAATTCACAGTGATTTAATTGGAATTCAAAATCAAACGTCACTATAATAGAAACTAACATAATTTTTTTGAAATAAATAGGAGATTTGAGAGTTTCCTTGCAGGCTTCCCTACACTGAAAGGAAAGCCAAGATGGGTTATTTCAATTAAGATAATCATTTCAATTCTGATCTGTTGCAAAAAAATGATCTAAAATATTGCAAAGCATCAAATTATTTTTATTATATTTTGTTATATGCTCTATGATAAATATTTGAGAAAAAGGGAATACTTATATGTGGTTGGCTAAAAAGGGTTCTTGCAATAAGAGTGCTGTAAATCATTATGTGTTATTCGACTTCTTTTTAAAAAACGTTAAAGCATATTATACTAAAATGATTTTGAAATCTCATTAAAAAGTAAACCTATGCCAATGTAAAATAATTTATCTTAGTAAGTATTTATCTCATTTTTAGTCTTGTAGTACATGTCATTGTGCTCCCTCTATTCTATATAAAAATTTCATTTCTTATTTGATACAAGGTTTTGCTCAAAAACACTAGTATATGCAAGAGACTATTTCAGTGTATTAATCATACAGAATGCTTGGTAGACTGAATCAATGTGAATTTATGCACTTAATTCAAGGCCTTGTGATTGGTCTTTTAAAAGACATATGAATTTTCCTTACTTGAAGCATATATGTCGAGACTTGATTTACAATATCTGAAAGCTATGGTTAAGAGAGAAAAATTCGATTTTAAGACTGTCTTCTCAAGCTTGAGTCATAGAAAAAAGATAAAATCAGCACATTCGATAGGTATTGTCAAGACTTATTATCAAGTGGGCAACTGCTTAAGGTCCCTGCAACTTTGTAGGGCTCTGATTCTTTGAGATATTTATACATTGTTTTCAGGTCAAGCTAATTTTGTGCTTTCATCTGATTTATGAGGGCCTTTTTCTCGAGTTTATTCAAATAAAAAATCAAGTATCACCTAAATTTCAGAACATTATTCATAGGAATTTTCCCCATGTTTTCAGCTTTTCTTACAGATAAGTGTGGTCTAATTTTTTTCACAGTTGACTGACTAAAGTCAACAGCTCTGGCAAACTCGGCTTCTGGCTAAGATCGAAGTGTAGCTTTGCCAAACTTTGTATTGGAGTATTTAGATTGGGTTAAAAAAGTTGTAATTTTTAAAAAAAATCTTTTAAAATTTAAATTTATTTATATGTGAGATACTGAAACCAGGAATGGCTCGAGGTACATTAAATATGACTTAATAATATTTATAGTGAGAGTGTTGAAACTTCAGATATATTTAAGATTATATAGTAATCTTGTTGAAACTAAAATAATGTATTAAACAAATTTAATTAAAAAA
>BGPR01035532.1:0-15920 GCA_013235015.1 Araneus ventricosus | reverse complement strand
TTTTAAGAAAACAGCACTTCAAAACAGAAAAAGCAGTTATAAAAAAACCTAAGTAGAAAAAAATAACCAGACTATTTAATCCATTTTAACTTGCAACTTTTCTTTTACTTCTTCAACAAAAGATCTGGTAATGACTACATCATTAACTGGTTTGTCTTCAGGGGTTGTTTTGACATTTTCGATTGTATTCACAACATCCATTCCTTGTAGAACTTTTCCAAATACAACATGGTGCCCATCCAGCCATGGAGTAGCAACTGTTGTGATGAAAAACTGACATCCATTGGTGTTTTTACCTGCAAATGTAACAGAACAGGATTGTAAAGAAATAAACAGACAACATATTTCCTTATTTTATTCAATAACTTTTCATTAGAAGTTCATTTTCACATTAACCCTGTAGAAATAGTTCAGTTAAAATATAGACATGTAAGAAAATTAACTTCCTACTCGCTTACCAATGAGGCTTATTTCTCAACAACAAAAAAGGTAAATAATAAAGTTGGGAGAAAAAAAATAAACGAGACTGAAGGAATTTGCATTTTTATTAATTTTCAGCCAACTTTTCGTGAAGATGCAATAGTAAAATTAAAATATTCCATACTTTATGATCATCAGATTCCAGCCAAATTTCTAAAAAATGGAATTAAAGCAACAAATGACACACCACCAGATGTGATTGTGCTACAACATTTGACCTGCCTAGAAGTTATCTAAACTATTTACTACTTTACCAAGAATATCCAATAACTGTTAGAAATAGGTAGGCATTTTTAAGTATGGATTTAATATTATATTTCTTAAATGACATAAAACTTGAGTATTACCCAAGTAACCTCAGTCTATTTTGTTAACATTCAATACGGTTAAAAAAATGACAGAAAATGTGTTTTCGTATTGAATATTTGACATTTCACCATCATCCTTGTCCATTTTATCTTATGTTTCATTATAAAATTTAGTTTCTTATGGTCTTTTTATCATTAACTTTATTGATAAAATATTGATGTATTGTTGGAAATAAGGTTCTTTTAATGCAGAATAAAATTTCTTTTACTACATCAGGGTTCGTACACATTTCCTTAAAAGAAAATCAAGGACTATCAAGGACTTTTAAGGACTAAAAAAACTAAAAAATAAGGACCTCTAAATTGAATAAACTTAACGAATTGTCGCATGCATTTTAAAATAAATTCCCATTTTTGAAAATTCAACCTATTAGATGATAAATTATAATATAAACAATAGAAGATACATTACAAATTTAACACAACAAAACTCCTAAAAAATATGAGTTAATAAATTGATGGAAAAAAAACCCATGAAACTGGTAATCAAATTAAATATCTTTTAATTACAATCTTTTTTCATTCAATTTTACATCCAAGGTATTTATTTTAATTTCTTTTTCAGACATTGTTTTTCTTAGTTCATGCGATTGAATAAATAAATTTATGTCCTTTGACATAAATTAGCTAAATCATTTGCTTGGTGCATGTCCGTTTGGAGGAACATTTTCTTTTGTTTTAAAAAAATCTATTTCTTCCTCTAGAGCTTTTCGTTTCAGTTGTTTTGTTTCAGTCTTTTCTTTGGATCTTTCACTTTCTAAATACTGCATGTATTTTGCTCTAGCTGAGGTGGCAGACGTCCTCATTTCTTAAGTAATTTTTAAGCCATAAATAGCCCCAAACAGCTTAATAAATTCATGATTTACACGCTGGAAAATATATGAAGCATCTTTTAAATTTTCTATTTCCAGGGCCTTGTTCACCGAAAAACCTCATAGTCCATGTGACAGTATTAACCCGTTCAGGACCATCATCGCATATATGTGATCACTCTTTCCGTGCCCTACAGCCCATCATCGCATATATGTGATCGCAACTTTAACGTTTTATTTGAATTTTTAAACGGCACTAGATGGCGGTAAAAACCATTACTTTTTCGAATAATTTTGCATCAGAGTTTTGACGCGCGGACCTGGGGAAGCTCTACTTTCTCCTTTCGTTGGTCCTGAAAGGGTTAACACCATTTTGATAATATTCCAAACTTTTTCATAATGATTAGTACTAAAATAAGTTTGTAAAAAATTATCAGGGGAATCACTCTTTGGATTGAAAGAAGTAAATTCACATGAATTTGACTTTACAATATTTAACAGAAAATCTGCATAGAGTAACAAAATTTCGTCGCAATCTTTCCCCAAAATACGTTTATTTTGCGACAATACAATCAATACCTTTTTCATTTTTTTCCTGTGCTTTTTCGGGATATCCAGCCATTACTCGTGGATCAATGCAAATCGCAGGTCTTACTAGTACGTAATTCACAGGACATTTCTGCATGAAATGTTTTATCATTGTTATGATGTTTTTCTGACTGTCCTGTCTGAGTGTGAAAACATCCTTGTCTGCTAATTCCTTATTTTTTATCTTTTCTTTATTAGTTGCTTTGCAGCAAATCCTAAATACACTTAACTTTTATCATTATACAAGTTTGGGTCACTGAAGTTGAATTTGCATAAAGTCTGAGGTTTCTCAATTCTTTCATTCTCTGGTTTCAAAATTTTGAAATGTTGAATGCAATCATTAACAAGTTTTAGAAACATCACTTGCAAAAAATGGAAGTAAAGGTTTATAACTTTGATACTGTTCTAAAAATGGTAACAGAACTTTTGACAATCATTCCTATGGAACCATGGACCAATCAAGTCCATCTGTAACTCCTCCCTTATTTCCCAAAGTGTATGCGATGGATATGGATTCGTAGAATGCGAGCAGTGTCGTCCCCCCAACCCACCGCATTCCGCGAGAGCCACGCCGTCCGAGATTAGAGTCGCCGAGAAGGAGGAATTAGAAAAATGATAATCGGTGAAATTTTAAATTTTTTAATAATGGCAGAGTAAAAAGTAAGGACTTTCAAGGACTTTTTAAAAATGGGGCATAAAAATAAGGATTTGTAAGGACTAAATGTAAAAGTAAGGACTTTTAAGGACGCGTACGCAGCCTGTACATTGTAGATATCTAAGATTATGTTCAGATTGTGGGCTTAGATTTGTTTTTATTGACATACTTAATTTTTTTTATTTTTATGATTATAATTTGATTATATACAGACATGTCACAGGCTAGGAACAAAAAAAAAATGAACTTCATAAATAATGAATTGTTCCAAACATAAACACAGAGAAATAAAATAAGTATGACTAATTGAACAATAAAACGAATAAATTTCTACAAAAAGTGCTTGAGATTTTGAAAATGTTGTGGAATTATTATATAAAAGAGAATTAAGAATGATAAAATCTGATGCCGAAAAAGCTGAAATCCGAGTTTCCGCGGAAATGTGTCATGTCTGTATATATCAGAAAAATTTGCAATACCTCAGATAATTAATAATTGCTGCGGGTTTTCACACTACTCTATATAACTTCCAAAAAGTGTATAATACACCAGACAAATAATAGATTGAATAAAACACTGAGAGTTACTTCAGAAATTGAGATATTAAGTTTCAAACAATGATAATGCTTTTAATTTCAAAACATAAAAATATACCAAGATAGTGGATGAACAAGCTATAGAACTATTGAATATCGAATCATCTTGCTTTAATACATTGTTTAAAACATAAATTACTAAAATGTATTTTACAATATTCTAAGAATAAGAGTTCCTTTAATATTACCTGCATTAGCCATACTAAGAATACCTGGACCAGTATGCTTCAAGATAAAATTCTCATCATCAAAGTACTTGTCACCATTTATTGAGATAGAGCCAGTACCATCCTGAGCAACAATATCGCCACCTGCAAAGGAAGGGGCAAAAACCTGTTACAACAGTCACTGAACTAATAAATGAGAATTAACTTAGAATTAATTTAAAATTAATTCTAAAACAAATGTAAATTAAAATTTCAAGAATACTTATAAAGAGTGTAAATTACTTGTAACTACATGATACTGATTACCTAACATTTTACAGAACTTCTGAGTACAGTCAGACCTAACAGATCTGTCAGAATTTGAAATTAAAAACTTCACTTAATGAAATGAAAATCAAAAACTTGTTAATAGAAAAAAGATCAAAAACATGTTTGATAAAAAAAAAAAAAAAAATACTGACTTGTATTTTAGCGAACTAATGTATTTTTCAATCATGCTAACTTATTTTATGTAGACTTTAGAAAGAAATTTATTATCTGAACAGGTAAACTAATTCATTTACAAATTAGACATTATAAAAAAGTCTTGACACAAGTAATAAAATATCATTTAATACTGTACAATATACTGTACTGCTAATGCAGGTACAATATCATTTAGTACTGTCAATATCTGTCTCTATCATTTAATACTGTTTGTATTAATGACAAAATAACATTCCTCAAACAAAAACTTCAATTATTCAATATTAACAAAATACCTTAAGCATTACTGAATTAAAAAAACACTTTTCTTCAGAATAATAAATCTTTAATATCACCTTACAATCAGAATTTCTTAAATTATAGGTCCAGCAGACTATAATTAATATAAGTAAACAAAAGAATGTAGAAATATTTTAAACATTTTATAGCAATAATACAAAAAAAAACACATTTAACTTATTATTTACTAACCACCTTCGGTGACCAGCTTGTTTGCCGGGAATACAATTTCAATTGAATCTTGCATCATTTTATATTCAGGGTTCTCTTAACAACGTAATTTTAAACTTCAAATTATGGTAGATATTTAACCCATGTTCTATTAGTGACCTTGGACCTCTTCTATTCATTGTCTACATAAATGTTCCTAATAGACTCAACTAACTGACCACGTCATGTAACCTCTAAATCCATGTTGTCGGCACTATCTTCACTTTGTAAAATATGCATTTGATTTCAACATTAAAATGACGCAGCACATTTTATGTGCCAGAGGCATGTTAGCTGGATTAAAACATGCTGAGAAAGAATGAAAACATAGCAACCATAACCCTTCAGCTTACTAGATATGTCTCTTAACGTAAGCAAAGTAAAATCTCCGAGAGCTTGGTTTACAGATTTCACAAAAATTCTGACGAAATATATGCAAGCAAAATGTATTACAATATTATCACAGATTATAGCAATGAAAGAGAAATATGCAATTAAATATTTGCTTAAACAATGAAAACAGTTTGAGTTGCGTTGAAACAATGAAAAGTATTGTGGTAAATTATACCAAAAAAATATTTTTAAAAAATTATTAAAATTAGAGAAAACATTGTAGGACAACTTAATGATATCATTGGGAAGGTAATTGTTTGCACTTTCAAATTGTGTAAATATAATTTTTGTTCTGTAATATTTTTGAAAGTTATTAAGGAAAAACACCAAAATTTTGCTTAATTTTTAATTAATTAAAATTTTTAAAAAAGGGCTCAAGGTGCACATTCCCACCATCCAAAGTATGTTTGTGCCAAATTTTGTAGCCCTAGTTCCAGGTATCTGACCTGCAGAGCGCCAACACACACATTCTCCTTTATTATTAGTAGAGATTATATATCTCACTTTTGTTTTTGTGCCGATATGTACAGATGGGGTTGTACTTCATTTTTTGTTCAAAGATGTAGTTGCAGAATAGTTTGGCAGCTGAAATGGGAGTGTGAAAGGAGAGAAAAGTTTCCTAGTTACATAACTCATAGTATGAATTATGTTTCAAGTAATTTATTTATCAAATATTTAATAAGGAACATGTTTTCCTATTGCATTTTATACAGCTTAAAATATACTCAAACTTACCTTGGATCATGAAATCCTTAATAACCCTGTGGAATTTTGTGCCTTCAAATTTCATCCCTTTATATCCTTCACCGGCAAAGGTGGCAAAGTTACTGACAGTTTTTGGTACAACTTTACCAAAAAGTCCAATCACAATTGTGCCAAGTGGTTTCCCACCCGAAGAAACATCAAAATAGACTTTTTGAGTCACATCAACTTTGGTTTCCTAATGAAGAAAATATATTTTATTACATACACATATGAACAAAGTAAATGGAGATTCTTTTCTGTCGGACCTATTGCAGCTGAAATAAGCTTCATATGTGCTACTTTCCCCATTAGCAAGAAATACTGAAATACATGCAAAACATACCAAGCATATGTCTTCAATTGCAACAGTCACAAAGTGTGTAGACATTAACTTAATGGTTTCTATACTTTTTGCACATTTTTTGGTATTTACGAGTTAGTGGGGGGAAAACTGCCTTCTTGTGTCATCATTTATGATTAGTGGGAATAAAAATTATCAGTAAGCATCATATGTAGAAACTTCGGTACTTTTCCGTTAGACGGGCGCAAGCAAAAAATCGCCAAATAAGGTAGAATTCCACCAAATTTCTTACAACCATTCTCTTGGCGACTTGGCTCGCGTTTGGTTCACAATTGGTGCCATTTGTGCCCGGCTAATGGAAAATTGCTTCGCTTGGCTCGCGTTTGGTTCACAATTGGTGACATTTGCACCCGGCTAACGGAAAAGTACCGAAACTTTATATGAATGATTATGCTTTTGTATTTATTGATAGACAAGCCTGATTAAAATCAAGGGTCATTCAGATTACTGTAAGTTACCTGGTTAAAATATACTATTATGCAACTAACATACAAGCTTATGGCACCATACAGCAGGAAATGCATGCATAATTTAGTAGCAACAACTGCTTGATGCTACATCATACAACACAGTACTCTGTATCCATTATAGTCAATTATTTTTCCTTGGCAGCCCATCATATCTATCGGACATATTATTCCAATTGGTGATTAATGATCTGTTTCAGATCACAAAGCTATCGGAAATAGAAGAACATTTGAAATGATTCCCCACTCTCCCAACTTCCAAACCACACTAATCGACTGTTCGTTGAGACCCTCTGCTATACAGAAAAAGTCAATGTGATACAGTCTAAGAATTTTTGCAGTTATACAAAATATAAAATTTTAAATAGAAATTTGGAATAGAAATATAATTCTCATTTTTGGTTTTTTTCTATACAGGGTATCTGCCAAAATACAGTGTTACAAAATCATGAATTTCCATGACTTTTCCTGATTTCGGCCAATAATTTTCCATGACTTAGAAATACTTTAGTTAAAGTATATATGAATTAAACATCTTATGTAAATGCAAACAAAAGGTATGCCTTTGAAGATAATACAGCAATTTTGGGATACAAAAAGTACTTATAAATGTTTACAAACTCGTGTACATAGATATAAATTATTGTATTTCCATATCTAATCTAATCTTAATCATATAGCAGTTTTGTAAATGCAACCAAAATTTTCTAATTCAATTTGAATTCAATAACTTTAGCCAAATGATAAGAAAGTAAAATTAGCAGTAAATAATGCAACTGTAATGATTTTTCAAAAATATTTAATGTATCACAATAATGATTATTTATATTTCTATATTAATTAAAAATTAATGTCTCAATATAAAGTTCTTATATTTAAACTTAATTTGAATCTTCACAGTAAGAATTTTTTCTTTTCCTCCAAAATTTGAATTTTTTCTTCAAATTCAGTTTCTTTCTTCTCTTTTTCCAATCGGATTTTCTTTTTCAGATTATATAAGTGCTGCAATTTATTTTCTAATTTTCTCTTTTCTTGTGTCTTTGATGCTTTTTTAATCTATATAGATATTCTTTCTTCCTCACTAAACCCGCTCTATACCGATGCTTTGCACCACGAACAGCTAACAACATTCTTTTAGTAATAGAAATATTTTCAACTCCTTCAAGAGATTTAATTCCATCGTATGCTCGTCTATGATTAATCAAACTTTGTTTTTTCAAGTTTTCAACTAGCATTGTTTTATTGACAGAGAAGCCCCTTTCCACTGAAGCATTTCCATGGGAGAATATAAAGCATAATTTTACAACCTGCCACAGATCTTCCCACTTTTTTTTTCCTTTGACAATAATCCATAGTAAAAGTTATCGAGCTCTAGATTGCACTCACCAGACAAAAAAATTTCAAACTCATCCTTATGTCTTTCTTTGACAACAGAGCAAAAAGATACATATTGGTCTTTTCCTCTTTCTGCCACTGTCTCGGTGATTTAGTTTGCATTATGCAGTACTTCAAGAACTATGTTAAACCGAGTTAAACCAATATTTGAATTATTCAACATAACACAAGGATGCAAGCTGGATAAACCTCTAACAAGTTTATATTTGAGTAGGCTCTTATCAATAATTTTTTGAGCCAAATTCTGCAAAATTTTCCGACAGTCCAGAAAAAAAAGACCTTTGTCTTGTCAGCTATTTTATCTCTTTCAAGTATTTTTTAGCTCCAAAGACAATATCCATGTTCTTAGCTTCCAAGAGACTATCTTTAGAGTTGAGGTCAAGTTTCAACAATTTCTGAGCCCTCAACAACTTTTTCAGGCTTGACAAATTTTTTTATGATCCCTCCTAACAGCTGAGACAATTCTGCATACAAGTAGGGCACACACACTTTTCACTTTTAAGATTTGTCAAAAAAGTTACACATTGCAGTGACAATGACCTAACGAAAGCAAGTTTGCATTTTATGAAAGCATCTTTCATGGACGTTTTCAAAGAGGCCTTAAGTTTGCTATCAGTATGTTTTAATTCTGATAGATAATTCGTGACTGGCTCAACTATTTCAGTGGCTCTTGCTATGCAATCACTGTTTTCTAGCCATCAAAGAGCGCAAAATTTTTTCGGAAAAATAAAACTACCTGCAATTCTAGTAAAATCTGCTCTTCTAGCTGGAGAATCCTTAAATAAATAATATAAATTTCTTAAACTTATTATTAGGCGATTAAAGCCTAGCGAATCCATGACAGCCTATAGTTTTTCATGACTTTTACTCAATTTTTTCTGAAAATCATGACAAAATTTAACCATTATCCAAATTCATGACTTTACCCGACTTTCCAGGTGCGCAGAAACCATGTCTATAGTATTCCAACCAGATTAAAATAACTTTTACATAAAAAACTGTATCAATTTTATTTTAATCCGATGCCATTAAACATTTACTCTTTCTTCAATAGAACTTAATTTTTTTAACACAAAATTTATTTAATATTTCTTGCTTTGGTATTCTATTAGCTGAGCTCCAATCAAAACCAATTGTATAATTGCAAAATCTTAGAAAATTTAGATTTTTTATTTGTTTGAGCCCCACAGGGGTGTAGTGCAGCCAGTACGCACTGGAAGACCGTTCCATCATTGCTTTTTTCTTACAAGAAATAAATAAGAAAAAAATTGTGTAAATGTCCTTAAAACAGCGTGATTTTTGTCACTCAGGTTAGAGCGTTCCGGCACTGCTTAGTTTGCGACTATACCATTGGAGCCCCACTTTTATTTATGACTGACCCCTAACATTTATAACTTGGTGCTCTGATAATGAAATAGAGCAAAATTTAAGCTTGGCAATGTTTGTGGTCCTATTAACAGAACAGTATCCTTATTTATTTTCACTTGCTTAAAAAAATAGTGAAAGTTTGATAAAGATGTTCTGAAACAATCAATAGACCATCCTATTTTACAGAAAACAAAATAGCAGTTCAAATTCAAGTAAAGTTATAATTTTATTTATGACGAAACTAAGATGAAAAGAATCACTTACCCATTGTTGTGCATTCAATGGTAATTTAGAATTAAGGCGATTTTTTAAGGTATTTTTTAAAGCACGCAGATAGCGGTTACGGATTTGTGCAGGCCAGTTCTTTGAGCTTGCAATTTGCTGCAAATTTAATTTTAAAATATTTTTATTAACAGAATTTACAAAGCAGCTGGCATGTTATTGGTCAGTTTAGAAGACAAGGAGTATTTAATATATTGTAATAACCAGAATGCAAAAACTAATTGGTTAATATATTTAATTTTTTTTTGTGCCAAGTAGTGAGTGAGAAAAGTACAAACAGAAAGGTATTGTTAAAGTGCAAAAATTGTTATAAGATGGTCACAAGCATAATTTTTACTATCAATTAATTTTTAATTATTTTAACAGAAAATGTAATTTTGCAAACAGATCATAAATTAACAGAAGATTCATTATAACTATAATGGATGAATAATATTTCATTATTAAAAGTTTAAATTTTGATATTAAAAAATTCAAATTCTTTTTTTTATCAATGTTAATTACTTAATATAAAATACATAATTAAATACAAGTAAAGTTCTATAGTCAACTGATTAAAACTTTTAGAAAAGGCAACATTTTTCCACATTTAAAGCAACAACAAAAAAAAAATTATGCAGCAAAATAATTATTTGCATATGTTTGATTTTTAACAATAAAGTGGCTTTTTTTAAAAAACATTCCAGATTCAAAACAACTTCAGATAAATGGTAACACTTATACTAATAACTCAATATTATTTTAGCAACAAAACTGTTTGAATTTTAAAACTTTTGTAGTATAATACACAATTCATTTTGAAATGCTTGTTATATAAGGCTCTTGTGAAGTTCTCAGTAATTAAGCATTAAAGTGACATTTTTAAAAATCCTGGACAATTTATAAGTATGGCCCAGAAAAAATTATAGGAATTTTGTATAAAATGATGAAAATTTCCCTATCGATAATAATATCCAGGTATTGGTGTTGGAGGGGATTTCGTAGATGATTCAAAGGTTGCATTAATTCATAAAGAAAGAATATTACTGAAGTGCTACCATATTACGAGTGATGTTTTTTCACAAGATGCTTAATTTTGCACCTTTCAGAAGGTTTAAATCGTGGTTAAAATGCCCTGACATATGCATCTCTTGTAGTACTCGGTTTGAGCCAAATAATGGATTTATTTAAATATACCTAAAATATGCCAGTAGCAAGTTTTAATAAACTATCATCGTAATTTTTGTTTTTTTTAAATATATAACTGGATTTAAAGCAATATGGAAAAGTTTAACCAAGTTTCGTTTTGAAGTAAAGGATCTTCGGGTTGCTAATACTCGCATTTGAGAGAATCTTGTATGCGACAAGTACCTCATAATTTTGCACGGAAATTATGATACGAGAATACTTTTAAAAAAATATTTTGATTGTAAGCTTTTCATACAAAATTTAAATGCCGATGAAATTAAGAAACATATTTTTCTAATTTATAGAGGTCGCCACTATCAGGGCGTTGCCCTATTGGCAACAGCGCTTTGATTTTAAATAACTTTACGAATAGTTCAAATAATAACACAAACAAAAGCTTTATTAAGACTAAACGCACACTTTTTATAGTGACTAGGCGTTACTATGCATTTAAAAGTATAAAATTCATTACATAATTCAAACTTTTTTTTTTACCTTAGCATTTGCAACAGCGACGAATAGACACAGGCAAAGTATAATGAACTTCATTATGAATTTTGATAGAATAAATGCAAATTCTAATTCAAAATTTCACAGACGATCTAACCAAGAATAGGTTAAGACTGATTAACAAGGAAGTTAAGTTCAAATAAATCTTCGGATGGCCGTCTGCCTCTGCCGGTTTCGGAATTATTGTGTGGGCAGGGTATTGCCAATAACAGTTTCCAGATGTTTTACAGTACGGTGTTAGCTAATGCGCTCTGCAGGATGCTCATGTTACATGATATCCTTGAGATAAACAAAACAAGGACCTTATTTTTTTAGGATTCTGCAGTTAAATGGAAAAATCGACGGCAGAGGGCTATAAAATTATGGAATATCTAGGAAATTCTAAATACTTACAGAATCGTTTTAACTAGGTTGAATACAGCAATTGTCATTCACAATTAATTATTGTTTACAATGAATTCTGTTAATAGAAGGAAATAAGGCTCAAAAAGTGACAAGCTTTTTTTTTTAACATAAAGATTGAACTAAGATAGAGTTTGATCCAGAAATAAAGTTTTTTTTATTTTTTGTTCAATATTTGTTTGTGAATGCATTATTACAAGCACCTTCCTGTTTGAAAATATGAATTCAAAATTATTACAAGCAGCTTCTGCATAAATTGTACTATTTCAGTGGGGATTTTTTTTGTTTGTTTAATTCCTCTGCAGAATTAGTTCCACCACTTACATTTGTATAAAGGCATGTGGCAATAATGAAGTTCTAAGGATTTCGTAATAAGTTTTGTTATCAGTATTGTGACTAGCGTCTGTATCCCAAACTCTTTCCCTATGGGATGGGCGAATCCATCTCAAGTAGTAGTTTTCGTAGGTGGGGAAGTTTGACAAGGAGGGACACACTCGGAATCACTTGGGAATGGGTTTGGGATCGAGCAGAGCCCTCTAGTAGACGCTAGTGAAGTTATAGGAGAACACCGTGCCGGGAATGAGATTATTGCCTAGTTAATTCATGCGCTGAAAATAATGATATTTAGGAAGTGAATTACAGATCTGTCGAGATTTTTGGTAGTTAATGATGATTTTCTGTTGCAATATCTTTCTTAAAACAGCATTAAAAATCATATTGTGCACATAATTAAATTAGTTCATCTGAGTCCTAAAAACAAGTTTGACAGTATTTCTTATGAGTAGTTTCACATAATAACAATTTACTCTAAGGATTCATAACATAATCTTATAAAGTGCCTATCCTCAATCACATAAGAACTGTGAATATTATGACTGAACATAAATGTTAATTTTAATAATTTCGTCTTGAAATGTATCAGCTGCTGCAATATTGAAGGTAATGTGTTTATGTTAAAGAAATTGTTGTATGAAATAAAACAAACCAATATCCAATTTATTCTAGTTTGATCTCTTTATTTGGTGTGATTAGATTTTATTTAATCTTATACATTGCAAAGTTTTAAGTGAAAGTGAGTTTTAAGCATGTTAAACTCTTTTGCATGGCAAACCTAAATTTTACGAAATTTCAGTAGATAAGCAAAGAGAAATTCCTATCTTGAATAAATAAAATGAGTTATTGATTCTAATAAAAGTTTTATGCAAAATTTTGCAAACCTGTGTTACCTATATCACTTTTATATATATATAAAGTAAAACAGCATTAAAATGAATCCACAAAAAGTAAACACTCTTTTTTTTAAGTAAAACAACTTGTTGCCACAATGTTTACATCGTGTTATCTCAGAAAAAGGGAAGTTTGTGATTTTCTTTTCTCTTGTTTTCCAATGTGTTTGTAAAATAAATTATGCTGACTTATCAAAAACAGAAAAGATTAATAGCATTTACTACCACTCTTACAAACTGCAAAACCCACCTAATGTAACTGAAAAAAAAAAAGTCATTTAGAACTTCTAATCTGGTGCAAAGTTTATGTCATGCTACTTACAATTTTTATTCCAGCTAACGGCAGATTACAGTCCATTGAGACTAAGCGCTGCCAAAGAACCCCTCCACCAGAACTGTAACTGAAATTACTGAATGCATGCTTAGATTTGATCTTGAATTCAGAACTAATATATCTGATAACTCTGATTCTATTGTACTTAAAACTACTGGGCTTTTAAAAATTCTTTTTAAATATGGATGTCGCATAATTCAACATAATTTAATTTTTTTCTACTTTGTTGTTTCGATAGTATCTTTCTAAGTAACTTTCTTCACCTACCCTAAAATGACATGTAAGTCAATTAACATACATATTATGCATTACCCAATTCTCTTGAAGATTCTCAACATTGTTGAATAAAGTTAAAAATATTTTTTATTTTATCTATCTCTTCTAGCTGAGTAATATTATGACAATGAATAAAATAAGTTTTACTAGTGAGCAGATAAGTCAAAGTATATAATCCATTTCTCAAAATATAATGAACCTTTTCAATATGTAAAATAAATCATGTTTCAACTAATTGTCTAGATCACTTTTATATACAAAAAAATTAAAACAGCATTAAAATGAATCTACAAAAAGTAAACAGTCTTTTTTAAGTATGACCTGTGATAAAACAACTTGCTGCCACAATGTTTACTAGTTCTTATATCATGTTAGTGATTTTCTTTTCTCTTGTTTTCCAATGTATTTGTAAAAAATTACATTGACTTATCAAAACAGAAGCTATTACTTAATTTAATTTCAAAAATGAGTATTCGACATATAGCTGATCATAAAAATGTAAAGGAAAGAAATTTAGCATTTTTTATTTTAAAGAAATTTGTGGCTTCACTGTGAAAGGCTATTTTTCCTAGAAATAAGTTATCATCAAAATGTAATTTAAATTGTGTATTTAATTTATAGCCATACATGAGTATACAGGATATTCAAACTTCATAAAATTCAATATTACTATCAAAGATTCATTTTTAAAGACTATCAATTTGTGCAAGAACCCTCATCATTTTGTTTCTCTTATCAATTTAGCTTTTGCAATGCCAATATCTTTGTGAATACTAATGATATTGAAGTTGGCTTATATATCGGGCTCTCAAAGTTATGAAGGAAAATTATGCTTCGTTTCGACCATGCACAGTAAAAAATTGCTCAATGTGTGGTTTCAATGCGAAATCAATGAACGTTAAAGGGTTAATTGCATTTTTTTGAATGTCAAGCATATATTCGAAAATGTTTTTGTAATACAATAATTAAAATTAATACAATTTGTTCATTGAAGTGCTGAATGATGTTGCATAAGAATATTAAATCATTTAACCAATCTATATTTGAAAATTCATCATAATTATTGTTTTTTCCTTCAAAAAGAGCTTTATTTCTTGTAATAAATTGGCAAACTGATTAACCGCAACTGATCCATTGAATCTTGTTGTATGTCAACATCTCAGAATATTGGTACTCTATTTCCGTTAATAATTGTGAAAATTGTCGTTTCTGAAGACCTTGCATTTATAAAGTTGATGGCTTTTATTACAACTGGCATTACATTGGAAAATATTTTTAAACCTTGCTTCACAAATAGAACTTGAAGGTTAATTATACAATGAAATTCAATTCAACTTTTTTGCCACCATATTGGGTGCATCATTTGTTATTACAGAGACAATTTTCTGTAGGTCAATATCCATTTCTTTAAATGCTTCATTAAATTCATTAAAATATCAAGACTAGTACACCTCCCTTTTGAATATTAATTTCTTTGACTCTTCTTTCATTACATTGCCTAATTTATATCAAGAATTAATAATTTAATTAAGAATTAATTGCTAATTTATTGCAAGAAAAATCTGCTAGTTGTGCATAACCATTTACTTAATCACTCTCATCTAAAGCAATTAAATATATTTCTACACACTTTAAATCATTATGTATTTACCAAGATTGTATTGTGACATATTGGTAACTCATTTATATGCTTTACAATTGAATATTTTTCTTTAAAATCTGCAAAGTATCACTACATTCTAAAAATGTTTGTTTTACAAATTCTAAGAGGTTTCCCATGGTGAGAAATGCAATAGGTTGATAGAAAAGTAGCAGCTGTAATGTTATTATTTGGAATCAAAAAAGTTTTTAAAACACTGGTTAATTTTTTAATACTTTCGATTGTCTGTTCTCTCTTTCACGTCTTAAAAAACGTTTGAAAAAATCAACACATTGGGTAATTTAAAAAGCCTTTGGGACTTGATGTTTGACTTGCAATCATAGGTTTGCCACCACTGCTATAGTCAGAGTGGGAGATGGATTATGGTATTTGAAAGATATTAATGTTGAAGGCATAAGTTAATGAAATTCAATATTACAAAACTTAAGTTGTAGAAGTACCCGAGTTCAGCCATTTAATTGAAATATAACAAATGTACCAAAAAATACAGTGATCGAACAAAATTCATAAATGTCGACATTGGAAAGGTGGCTGTCCATAGCAGAAGGTCTACCAGGCACACATATACGTAAACAGATATGTTAAAATTTTGAATTTATGATCGTATATTTCATCATATTTTAAATAATCCAAAATTTCTATTTTTATGAAAAATATCTTATCTGAATAAATAATACAATAAATGTGTAAATCA
>BGPR01035531.1:0-15921 GCA_013235015.1 Araneus ventricosus | reverse complement strand
GAGGAGCGATATAATTACGATATAAAAAAACTTAAATTTTGGTTGTTTTAATATGGACACAATATAACAATATACATTTTGAAAAGAGCATCACCAATGTGCTACTGATTTGTAAAGCATACAAAAATTTGAAAATTCAGCTATACAATAAAAAAGTTCACATTCTTGAGAAGCTTATTTTACGAAAAAAATCAAATATTTTTGTTTTCTTATTAATTTTTTCAACTGTTAAGTCAAATAACAAGGTTTGCATAGTCTAATGCGCGAAAATGATAATCATTTGTGGATTAAAGGCTTAAAAGAATGCAAGTAGCGACTGAACTGATTGAAGAGTTTCCTGGGATATCAATCTGGGATATCTGTATCATCATCATCATTTTCCATTTCGTCTGTGATTTCAGACAGAATATTTGGTAACTCCTGAGAAACCCATGAGATCATCATTCGCTGTTAAATATTCCTTCAAGTTAATTTTAGACATTTTGCCCCTTTTTTCTTCAAGCTGAATTAAAGACTGTTGAAGTCTCAAAACACATTTTTTAGCATCTGAAACATCGCAATTTTTGGAATATTCGTCATTATCAGTTTTCTTATCCTCTATCAAACAAAGGTCCGCTTTTTTCCAACATTTACGGATTGTTTTCACCGTAACTTCCCACTAACTCCCAGCAATATTGTCACCCGCTTCCTTCAAATTTACAACTTTAAAAGGCTCTTCTTCTTTATTTTAGACTTTTATGAGTATCGTATCCATGGCACCGTCAATGTTTTCATTTATCACAACTTTCAGTCTTTTTCTCTGGGGGTTGATTTCATTGGAATTCACAGCCTCTTCAATTTGTTTCTTCTTCTTCAGGAAAGTTGCTATCGTAGATTGAGAAAGTCCGTATTTCTTTATCGCCTCCACCTACCTCATTCCATCATCAATTTCTTTAATTATTTTCAGTTTATCCTCAAAGGATAGTTGCCATCTTTGTTGAGAACTCAGACGTGAATGAAAGAATATCAAATTTTTCGATTGGAACTCAGAATTGTTTGAAATTTGAAATTGAACAGAGCTTCCATGAAATCTTCGAATCACACACGCCAAATGTAGTAAAGCATTTGATTTGTTACTGTGTTCTATGGTAGTCATTACCATAATAACATCTAAGTTATTGTATCCATTTTCGAGAAGGGAAAAGCTCTGGGTGGTATGATCTCTCACTTACGGGTATTTGGAAACAGAAATATTGTTACAAAGGAAGAAAATGTTGTGGAGATTAAAAAAAAACATTGTTGTACAGAGGTTTATTGCTGTACAGAATATCGTTATATTGAGGAGAGATTAGCATTATGTTCTATGCAAATTCACCGGAACCACAAAATATTATTGTTGTAGAGGGATTTATCGTTGTATCGGGTATCGTTGCAGCGAGAGTTTACTGTATATTAAACTAAAACCCGAAAGTATAAAATATGTAGAATAATTCATACTGTTACATAAAACAAATCTTTAGTTTAATAGGTACTTTAATTCTGAAGATATCAATAAAAAGTCCAAATTTTACTTTAACATTAGATATTCAAAATTTGATTTGCTTATAATTTCGAAAGGGAAAAAGCGGATGATGAAACTTGGTATTCGAGCATAAATATTGATGTTCTTTTGAAAGTTATCGAGAAAAATGTGTTTCTGTCGAAAATTTTGAAGTTAGTGCAATTATAAATATGTATATGACCCCTTATGAAATTTTAAAACACCAAATCTTTTTCTAGACTCTTTTTCTGAAAATTGTATCTCTCGTTTTAATATGCGACGAACGACGGAGAAATAATGCGAGTTGGTTTCTTTTTTTCCGCGACTGCGCATCTCAATTTGTTTATATCCCTGCCTTTCAATTTCAATACTTACTTAGAACCTAAACTTTTGATTTTCGTCAATAAATACTTTTTGGAGGTAAATTTGAAGTGGTCAAAGAAGAAGATCTCGTATCCCTTATGCAGGAATTAATTGACTGAATGCCAATGGAGTGACAAAATTCTTCGTCAGGTTAACGTTCATCAGTATCTTTCGAAAGGTTGAAGCATTTTAACATCGAAAGACTTTCAATCAAAATAAACAGAGCATATTGTCATTTGAGAAATATGAGACAGATTTAAACGAAGCGAAAACAATACCAGCATTTTATAAAAATATATTTATTTATATAATTGGATGTTTCTCTGCAAATGTACAGAAAAAATTCAGGAGATGGAGTAACCACAAACCCAACAGTAATCATTATGATTATATAATATTGTGGAACTTGCTTTAACGAGCAATGTTTTGAATAACGAGTGACAAAGCGAGGGGAAATTCCGGGTATTGCGCCTGCTACACCAGTCCGTTTTTAATTATCGTTCCACTAGCATCTTTGTGTCGCTTGTCATTACACATTTTTAAAAACTTTTGCTCAGACATATTATTTATTCAACCAATGAGCCGCCATGAGGCCATAAAGGGATCAGTTTTTCTGTCAGAGTGTTTTGGAAATATCACTTCTACATCTTTGCCTGGTCACGATGATCGTTAAATATCTGCGAAGGGGTCACCAAGAGAACCCTCACTTCTGTTCGTTAGAATCCGGAGAGTGTTGCCTAATATGAGATAGAGACAATACCTGTGGAGCCTGTAGTCGACGAGAATGTGTCTTGGGCGAATATTATGGGACTGGAGGTGGAAACTGACAGCGATGAGCTTGAGTAAGCCCACATCCAAGATCTGACCACCGAAGAGGTTACGGAGTTGCATTATGTTTCACAACAAGACGTTCTTAAGAAGAGCTTCTCAGAGGAGGAGGATGTAACAATAAAACAAGAATCTTCTGGCGCAATAAAAAAATGCTGAAAGCATGGGCAACTTTTGCATCGAACATTAAGCAGCATCATAGAAGCATACATTAAGAAGGCAATGGCTATGCATGCTACATATTTATTTTATGATAATGCTACGTCGTATTTTCGTTAAAGTTTGAAGTGACAGAAAAAACCAATGTCTCCAGATAGATTTCTATTAAAAAGAATTAGCTGTGTATGATAAATAATAAACTAATTCTTCGGATTTTTTTCCGCAAGTAAAACTCTTTCATAAATCTGAGGCAGGTTAGAGAAATTACGTTGTGAATTGAAGGAAAAATATCACAACCAGTATATTTAGAATCGTGACTCCAGGCTTAATCGTGAACTCTCTCAATCTTCATACTGTACTAAATTACTGAAGAGGCATATTTGGCCGAATCGAGAGAGTGTTGAAAAATAGGTTTTCTGTAGAAATATTTTACAATCAGAAGCTCAAGGACAGGAAGAGTTGGAAGAAAATCCTCAGGAAGCACAGATATTATTTATTGCGAGCTTGCAGAAATGTGGCCATGAGAATCCAATTATATAAATGATTGAATCTATTTTCTATGGTAAAAATATATACCTCTTTTTTCAATTATATTTTCCGAAAATTATTATGTCCTGTTATTTCTATAAAATTTGTCGTATTTATTTGATATCAGATTGCTGCAAAACTAGCCAAATCAAAAACAAGCTGCAAAACTGACCATATTCAAAGCAAAACGTGCCCACTTCTTCCTGGCACATTACCATAAATAGTATATTGACTTACACTGCCCAAATGACTTAAATGCCATACAGTCATTTTTCTCAATCTCACATTTCTGTACAATTTTCTCTTTTCGAGAAGTCCACTTTTTGCAGCTAAACGACTCAATTGATCCTACATTATTTGCACTGCTCTTATAATTAAGCACAAAGTGTACTGAGCGAAAAAAAATTTACGTCGCAAGAATATATGATTTGTCTTTCAACTTTTATTTGTAAAACATTATTATTTATATATACTGGTAAAGAATATAATGCTTTGCAATATAGATTAAATTTGTTTCCTGCCCTCCATCCACTTCCACATTTTAATTTCGACGTCTGCTTTTAGTGACTGGTTAAGGAATACTTGTTTATGAATAAACATCAAGAATAACAATCTCTATTTCCTAATTTAACAGTTATTAAAAATTAACTGGATCAAATCCTACTGTTTTTTATGCTGAATGATGTTAGGTTCTTTTAATAGACCCTTCTTTTATTGCTATTAAAATTGTAGCTGAGCTTAGTTAGACAAAACCGTATCGCCCTTTCGTCAAATAACGCAATGGAAACACATTGCGCAAATTATTTTCGACAAATATTCAGTTTCAAAGGAAACTTTGGAAATTTGATGTTTTGGTCCACTTAGATATGAATTGATGTGTTGCGTAAAGCAGGTTGACGGCAAATCCTTAAAACTATGTATGTGAAGACTCGCTGGCTCTGGTTGTGATGGTACTGTTTGATGTGTGATTGATTGTCTTTTCGTGCTGAGTAATGAAAAGAATACTTCAGTACTCAGTACTTCCGTTGAATCATTATTTTTCATACAAAATATGAACAGGACAGAAAGATTTTAGACGGGATTTCAGAAATGCTCATGAGATAACACACATTCTTAATGCTACTTTTCATTGGAGAAAGAGAAAATTATTCCTTTTAAGGAAATTAAACAAAGGTAAGTATAAGGACATGACATTTAACGTCTCAATGCTACTTATAAACTGTGACCTATTTTCGATGTAGAAGTTTCTGAATATAAAATAGAAGAACGAGAAAGAAAAGAGACCAGAAGCAGTGCCTATCATTTGTCTACTAACAGTAGATGAACATAAGAACCTTATTCTGAATATGAGTTCTGGAATAAAATCTAGCAATGAAATCACCTAATTCTCCGCTTATGAAAATTTAAGAAGAAATCATAATCACATGCAGATAAACACCAGAAATCGTTTTCTCGAAATCCGAAACGTCGTTTCCGATTCCCTATTTACACAACAAAATTTCTAAATTTTGAAGGAACGAAATTATAACGTAGTTTTACTAAATTTGATTATAGTTTAAACACACATTTTTATGTACTACAATACATTTGCAAAGAACTGACTGAACTGTCCCCTTTCACAAGTATCTCCATTTGAAATCATCTCTTTATTAGATTTATGGAAGTATCAATTTCTAAGTCAGAAACATCTAAATTAGAGCCACCTTCATATTAAACGTGAGGCTCTCTCCGCGAGTTATCAAACATACATCTTTAGATTTAGAAGCGACATTTATAACATACACAAATTTTAACCCTCATCAAATTTCACATAATTGTGTTTGAAATTGCGCCTTGTTCCGGGTCTCCAATTTCTGAATCTTCTGGCACGTGCTGCACAATCTAGTAACTGTTCTACTTTATCACGTAGTGTTCGTCGATGTTGCTTTGACAAGTACAAACATGCTCCCTATAGCTTTAAATTGTCTTTATGAAGCTAATAGTACATTTATCAACAAATAACTCTGGTACATATCTTCGCATTTTCACAAAACTCTTCTCGATGTTAATCACTCAAAGGGACACTTTTATTCGGATCAAGAAACTGATTAACCGAGTTAATTAACTGTTATCTCGAAATCTCTCCAATACGCCTACAGATTATCAAAAGTTTATATAACTCATTTAACATTAGTTAAGCCATTTTTTCAAAAGACTATGTCTTGAAATTATCATCACAAATCTATGAAAATTTTGGGGGCTAATTTCATGACCAGGAAACCATTCAGCGAAAAAATACTGTAGGCGCAAGGGAGAAACTTTGAGATAGCGGTAAATTAAATATGTTAATTAACAAGGTTAATAAGTTTCTTGATCTGAGTAAACATGTTCCTTTGAGTCATTAACATCGACATCAGTTTTGTTAAGATGCAATAATATATACCAGAGACACAGGGTGTCCCATTTTTTTGACCACTGTACCGTATATTCTTAATCAGCGGTAATAACAACATGATGATATGAAAAAACTTTAATGTAGAAGATGTTGGCGACATGTTTTCTTCCGTCCAGAAGCCGCACTCTGGCTGAAAAAGCTGAAGCCTGTTCACAATCTAGCTGATGCATATGCGCAATGTAACTGAAGCATATGCAAAATCTAGCTGATGTATGTGCACAATCCAGTTGAAGCATGTGCACAATCTAGCTGAAACGTGTGCACAATCTAGCTGAAGCGTGTGCACAATCTAACTGAAGCATATACAGTAGATTCTTATATTAGCTGGTAGAGATTGGTGAAAAATAACACTGGGTCGGGCAAGAACCGAATGCAAATAAAGTAATCGTAAATAGAATTATTAGGTACTGCAGGTTTATAAATAACAATTTAGTTTGCATTGTTCCGGGTAGTTGCTCCTTGTAGTTGCTCCTCGAATGGGAGATTTTGTACTAAATACTTTTTCCTTTGCCAAGAAAAAACCCGACCAATGTGCATGAAGTGCAGAACTTTAAAATCCGCTTATATTTTATAGTTTCTTTTGTAAACCTGGAGTTTACGGTGCTGGCCTGTTTCTCGCCAATTTTTCTTGGCGCAATTTCATGTGCCGTCGCCAAATACTGTTTTGGATGCGCGGTGCGCTTTTCAGTGCTCTACTGCTCATGCTTCATTTGAAAAGGAGAGATTGAGCACGCAATGCCTTCGGCATTTCAAGCGTGTTCCGTGCAATTTTTTTAACTTAAAAAAATCAGCAGCTTCGCTTTCATCACAACGAGCCACTAGTAGCTTCGCTTCTTCATTGAATGTTGGGCATCTAGTTTTTTTTTATTCCGAAAAAGAGAATTCCCGCACGCAATGCTTTCGGCATTTCAAGTGTGTTCCGGGCAATTTTTTTAACTTAAAAAAACATCAGCGGCTTTGCTTTCTGCAAAGCGGCACACTAGTAGCTTAGCTTATTCATTGAGAAGCGAAAACACAGAATAGCAAACACAGTTCTGAACCTAAAGTGAATGAAAATGTTCAAAAACGAGAAAAGTGTAGATGAAACTTCACATACCTATTTTAATTGAAAAATTTCTTCTAGCTATTCTTTTTCCGACACTTCGAAGTCATAATCAACAATAGCTGTAGCGAACCGCATGTAACGGAGTGATAAAATCAGACAAAAATCAAACGAAAGAATTCCAAACGTTTTTTCAAAAAAATCGTTTGGGGGAGTGGAAAGAGGTTGAAATGGTCATTTTTCACAATTTTTCGGAGATATCTCGAAAATTATTGAGTTTTTAAATTATAAGTGAATTAACAAATTAAGGGCCGTAACATTCTCTACACATACATACTTTTATTGTTCTTCCAGCTTTAATAGTTTCCGAGATAATGGGTCTCAAATGTTGTCGCCATCTTTGATTTCCTTCCCCCTTTTTTAGTTTTTTCTGAATATTTCGAAAAATATTCAATATTCAAATTACATGTGACTTTACAAATTAAAGAGCGTGCGATCCCTTACAGATTGGTACTTTGATTTTTCTTCAGACTTTAATAATTTTTGATATAATTGATCTCAAAACGAATAAATTTGTAGAAAATCTTAATTGATAGTACAATAAACGAAGGGTTTGAAGAAAAATAATCATATAGTTTTTAAAATTGGTACAAATGTTCTCATGAGAATCTTGTTGAACATAGTAAAAGTCCCCGATCCTGGGGGGAAGCTCAACGTCGCCATCTTAGATTTCATCCCCCATTTTTGGTTTTTCCCGAATATCTCGAAAAATATTCAATTTTTAAATTACATTGATTTTACAAATTAAAGAGAGTGAAATTCCCTACAAGTACATATTTTTTCTTCCAGCTTTAATAGTTTCTGAGATAATAGGTCTCAAAGTTTATCGCCATCTTGGATTTCATTCCCTTTTTCAGTTTATCTTGAATATCTCAAAATCTATTCAATTTTCAAATTGCATGTAATTAGAAAATTAAAGAGTGTAAAATTCTCTATAAATGTATGCTTTTATTTTTTAGCTTCAATAGTTTCGGATATAATAGGGCTCAACATTTGCCGCCATCTTGGATTTTCTCCCCCTTTTCTTAGTTTTTTTGAATACCTCGAAAACTATTCAATTTTCAAATTACATGTAATATAGTAAATTGATTATCGTAAAATTCCCAACAAATGCGTACTTTTATTGTTTTTCTAGCTTTAATAGTTTCTCGCTTTCATAATAATAATTTATTTTTTCTAGCTTTAATAATTCAACTCCCACTTTTTTATGTCGAATGAACTTCGTTTCTTTTGGTTGTTAAAATTCCGACGCTTCCCTTACTGGAGTCCTTGTAACCACTAACAAACAAATAGCACAGCGTATTTGGACAAAAATAGAGTCATTTTTGCCATAGAACGCAAGGGAACACCGTTTCGGTACTTGCCTCGCTGCATATTCAGTTCTCTAAGTAACTTTTGAAAATTTGATGTTTGGTCCGTATGGACTAATCGCTATGTCGCTCGTAGCGGGTCGACGACTATGTCCTTAAAACCATGCGTGCGAACTTTGTTAGCGCTAGTTATAACGGCATTGCTCGATTTCTCATTGATTGTGCGTTCTGGTACTGATTACTGCCTAGATGTGCTTTCCGGCGGTGTTTTTATTTAAAAAATGGAAATTGACAAAAGAGTTTTAAACAGGATTTGAAAGATGTATATAAGGTAATAACCGTTCTTTGTGAGGACATTCATTAAGGAAGAGGACAGTTTATTCCTTATAAAAAATTAAGCAAGGATAACTATAAGGGCTGGTCATTACACATTTCATTGCTACTGACAGGTATATTTCGCTGGAAATTAATCTGAAGGTGATTCCAAGAAAGAAAACGAGAATGAAAAAGATCAGAAGGTATTGTTTATAATATTTGAATATGAAGAAATGAACACTGTCATCAATGCGAATTCTTCTAAAGCAGCTTGGGACCAAATCACCGAAGTCTTCAAACCAACAACCAGAGTCAAAGTAGTAGACATCAGAAGGAGAGAAAATCCACTTTCATCGTTCAGATGCAAAGGATTTGGAGACAGAAGGAAGAACCGCCAGCTATGTCACAATGAAGAAATTCAACTGCATCAGCTCAGCGAGGTGGAATTTAAGTCAGAAATTCTTCATTTCCGAATAGGAGAAAATTTTAAAAATTCGCAGAAGGTGTTATCTTCTAAGGGGAAGAATTTCTCCTCTTATCTGGATATTTAACGAGAGACTCAGAACCTATACTTCATTTTCAAGCCATAAGAATTGTATTCGGGAGCAGGCTCCATTTTTGGGGAGAAAAGTCGTCTAATCCCTCTGCTTTCTTTCCTGGGGTTTCAATTATCGACAAAAATGCTCTAAATTTGCTCTAAATTTCGTGGTCATCGTTACTAATGTAGACTTTAAGCCGTGACAAACGATTATTACAAAATTTCAAGGTGATCCCTTTCTCGAAAATTTTTCCTATCCAAGGTTCCTACACCTAAGAGAGCTTTAATGTGTTCTAGTATTCTATTTAGGATGGCGAGGCATAAAGAGGATCAAATGAACTTACAATCTTTGAAAAACGTATATTTGAGAAGTGGAGAAGCTTTTTCAGCTGCATGAGACAAACAGCTTTATGAATTATCCTTTGAAGCTCATTTACCGTATAAATTTTGGATGTTAAAAGCTGTTGTTGTTATGAATAAACCAGAGATGAATTAAAAATAGGCAAAGATTTATATAAAGTTTTGGCATCGTTGTTATGGTCATAAAAATGCTCAAACTTAGTTCGCGGACGTGGAAAGAGTTTTTGGCTCGGAAAATGTGTCGGGAGAAATTAAAATATGCTTTAGTTTTAACACTGCAAAATATATTAAGGATCCTTTACAGGAATCAATAATATTTCAAATAATTCTGTTTTGGAAAGATTCGGCATGGATACACGGGGTTCAGCTGCAATAGAATCTTTGATAGAATATATCCAAATACTTGCTGAAGAGAATTCATGCCTATTCTCAATACGCTACCGCTTAATTTCTTAAAAATGGCAATTTTATTGTCGTCTTTTTTAAAATAAATCCAACCCAAATAGAAACGGAGTCGAGCGAAAAGATAAAATGCCATGAACTGATAACGGATTTTAGTTTACTTATAACTTTTCGGAGATCATTTAAGAAAAACAGGTATCGAATTAAACCGTATAAACGTTTTGAAACTTAAATTCACTTAATATTATGTTTTTTAATTTTACTTTAAGTGTACTAAAAGTAAAATAAGTTAACTGCGATATCGAGCCTTTTTTCACATTCTGTGCAAATTTTATGAACTTTGAGATAATCGAATCACAACACATTTTCGATTTGAATTTGTGAAAATAAATGCAAATTTGTCATTGTGAAACAAATGTAAATCTTTCATTGTAAAATAAATATTAAGGAGAATCACCGGAAATGAACGATATGGGATCAAAAATGAAGAACGAAGAAATCTACTAAATTAAACAAAGCTTTCAAAATATTAATGGGCTGAGTTAGGCAACACTTTTATTTCATTTTCTTAGACTGCATTTTAGCTGCATGATATGAGCTCATTTCATTTAAATTTCAAAATAAAAAAACAATCTTCATTAAATTGGCAAAAATACATACTTATTGACTAAAAAAAATTATTCTCATTGAATGTTATGTTTTCAAATATTTAGAGTGTTATTCTTCTCATGGTTTTTTAAAACAATGGAATTTAAGATTATAAGTTATTAACGTTATTAGTTGGAAAACATTCATTTTCTTGTCTTTCTGTATATGCTTCAAAATTCAGTTCAAATACGAACCCACTTTCTACTCAATGATTCCTTTCTTATTTCCCAAATGGTTTCTTTTCTTTCCTTTTTATTGATCTTTTGAGGGGAATTAATTCTACCAGTTTACCAAAAATTAAATAAAATTAATGTTGGTGACGTTACTAAATTAGAACTATAATATGATAGGAAACGAAGTTCGCCGAAGCTGATATTTTGTAATATATAAAACATAAAAAAAGATCGCTTATAATTACATAAGCTTAATTTCAATCTCCATCTTTGCACTCCCCAGCGGCAACGCATAGTTTCAGACAAAAATAAATAATAAACCCTGATTGTATTTAAAAACAGGGGTGGAACTTTCATATTAGTCCTGGGAGCCATGTAAGGAATTATGACTGAATTAAAAAGAGCACGTAGTTTGTACGTCATCGTTTCGACCGATTTCGTTCATAATTTAAGCCTAATTATAGTGACGACACCAAATTTCCGTAGTTCATTATCAAATTATTTTCGTTTCTTTTCTATCGCGTTCATATACAAGCGAATCTGCAGGCCTGGAAGTATTTCTTCCGAAAGTTGCAAGATGTATACAATTCAGATGATGAAACGATATCCAAATTGCATTTATTTAACTCTTTGAGTTATCATGTTTACATAAATACAGACTTCGATCTGACGGATTGGGTTCAAAATTAAAAAAATTATACTTTTTGATACTTTTACCCCACAAATACTCTTATATTCAATGCTTTTTATACCTTATACTTTGTACACTTTTTATCTGTATACTATCGTGTATTTTCTTAAAAAAAGGAATGATGTTTTGTGCTATTTTAAAATGTATCATTGCCGAGTAGAAAGGCAAACGCGCGACGGAATAAAATGCGCATAAACTGATAATGAAATGGAGTTTAAAGAAAATAATTCGAAGATAATTTTGTTAAAAAGGTACGAAGTTGAACAGACAGATATTTATTCACCTGGAATGATGGATATTTTTGGGAGGTTCAATAGAAATATAATTAGGGCAGCTAGAGCTATAAAAAAATAAAATTGTCATCGAGTGAATTATCGAGGGGGGGTTAAAAGCAGAATACATGTTCATGCAATGGCTTTTTGCATTATTTGAACGGGATAAATATTTCAGACGAACTTTCCCTTTAAACCGTTTTATTTTTCACTTACACTTTATAACTAAACTTATTTCATCTGAGTAAAATGTCATTCATATAAACTTTCCGACGTTTTTCCAACAAAATAATTTTTCTAGGAAGTCATACAATCTGTAAATTGCTTCATGTGACATTCGTGTCACAGAAATCTTCCAAAATGCGCTAGACAGCAGACCGCTTAACCTAATAATACCAAATTTAGCTCGATGTTACTTCGTGGGTAGTAGATGCTCATTAAAATGAATTTTAATAAAATTAATTACAGTTAGAAAGATAATTTTAATTCTTTTTTAGTGAATTAAATATTAATCGAAATTTTAAAGATATTCCTCAAGAACTTCTGAGCATTTTATCGTGTCCCAAAGACATTGGAGTATATTCTGGAAGAATATAGAAGCAGTAAATGCATGTGGAAGTGGTGGTGATGAAGATACATATAACTCATATAGTAGTAACCTAAACGTTTTACACAATCTGATTTAAATGTTTTAGTCAGAAACTTTGATCTTCCTAAGCAATGGACACGAGATTTTTATTCCAGATTGAAGGGAAAGAAATTTGTATTCTCCTGGTACGGTATTTTCTTGATTTCAGCGGAGAGAAGACTTTGTTCCGTTTTTGTCTCAAGAGGATGAATTTGTTTCTTACAGTGCCTCATGGGAACTTTCGATATGAGATACAAACCTGACGAATGTAGGCTTTTTATTGTTTCATAAGAAACATGTCTAAACCATAATGGAAATGTGTATGCTTCTGTATATGGTGGATAATCAGTTAATTTAAAAAAAGTGTCATGAAAATCTTAAGTTCAAACTTAATAAAGATTTGTGTTCAAAACACAAATAAACAGTTTGCGATGATTTTAAAGTGAAAAATATGTTGATTGGTGAACAGTGTGATTACAGAAAGCTTCTTGTGTTTTCTGTGGGAATTGGAAGGCAGTGAGAAAAAATATCATTATCTTAAGATAGAATGGCCGAATAGAATCGAGTCAAAAATAATGAAAGGGAAAGTTTAATTACTTCAAAGCAAATTTTGCTAACACCGCTTCCTATAAAATAAGGCTTATTAAGTTTGATAAAGCATTATCAAAAGAGGAAGAATGTTTTAAATATCTTTGCGAACAGTTCTCGGATTTATCCAAAGCAAAGATGAAGGGAAAGTTGTTTTAGGACCTGATAGCAGAAACTGTGAAGCGGAATGAAATTATGAGCTGAAAAGGGAAACAATCGAGAGAAAATCCTGGAAATCTTTCAAACGAACAGCATTTAGCTTTCTTGTAAACTAAAGATCATTCTATCATAAGATAATGAACTCAAATATAAATTTAATATAGAAGAGATGGTGGAAAATTTCAAGATTTTTGGTTGTAATATGAACTTGAAATCCCATTTTTAAATATTCGTAATTAGACTAATATTCTAAAAATTTCGGTGCAGTCAGTGGGAAGTAAAATGGAATATTTCCTCAAAGCGTAATGGAATTGAAAAGGCGATATCAGGGAATGTGGAATAGCGGCCTGAGTGTCAAATATCTCTTGTTTTTGAAAATAGATAATTCTTGAAAAGTTCACAAAAAGAAAACAAAAGCGTATTGAGAAAGAAAGAAAATGCTACCATAAGGAATTATAATTGTTTTAAATATGCTTATTTAAATTGTGAAAGACCTAGGATATAAATGTAAAGTAAGAATTAATGATGAAGTAAAATAAAAAAAAATTGTCAAACTATTTTGATTTAAGTTAGTTCTCCCCAAAATACTATAATAAAATACCGATAGTTTCAATAGAGATAAAAATTATATAAGAATAAACAAAAGGGGAAAATGTGTGTGTGTTGATAAAAATAATATAAAACACAAACGCAACGAATGCACAATAAATGCTGCAAATCTAGGAGTGTTGTGGAAATCTATCAAAAATCAAATTTCAATGGAGAGAGAAAAGGATGGAAAGTATTTCAGTCAAAAAGAACAAATACGTCTTCAGGGAAGGTGAAATCCGTACTAACTATCCATACTAAACATAAAATAATTAGAAAAGAAGAAAATTTTACTTTTGGATGTACAATAAGAAAACACAATGACTCAAGATGTAAAACCTGCCCCTTTTCGAACCAAATTTTGTCTCATCAGATAATTCATATAATTATGTATGTAAAATATTAAATACGATTTATTACCTAAAATGTGGTTTTCATGACATGGGATATGTAGGACAAACCAGCAATACTCTTAACATTCGGATTAACTCACATCGTTCCGATATTAAGCATTATAATAGCAAAGAAAAATTCAACATAGAATTCATCCACTTTCATAAGCACAATTTCAGTAAAGTATTCCTTTATACTGCACTGGATGTATCCGATTGCTTGGAAGAAGGCTTGTCTGGGGGAAGAACTTTACTACGTTAATACACGTAATGAAAACAAATAACTGTTTAATTCCAGAAGACAAGAACTGAGGAACTTTCCGTCCAGATGCTCTTCAGTAAGTGCCCACATTTCAAAGGAGACTGATGCTGAAAAAGACGACGCAGAGCGACTCTCGTCGAACTTTGGTAAATCCAACACCATCTACCAATTTGCCTGTGACAGTAATGTCCGAGGACTGAAGCGCTTCTTGGTGAAACTTCTTTGATGTCAGGACATTTTGAATGAACAAGAGAAAAATTTTATGTTAATTTTTTTTAAATAAGTGGGGAATTTGTTGTGTGAAATATTCATGTGCTTCGCCATTTTATTTTGTAAAGTCAGATGGTGAGAAATTGAATACTTGCATGACTCATTAAAAATTCCATCGGCAGATCATATCCGGTGAGTGACTTAGGGTTGCATTCAAAAAAAGATTGTCAACTTTGGCGCTAGTTTGCTACGGATTATGAAGAAGCCAGCGATTACTGTTGGACAAAGCTGAACGACAAAAATGGGTGGCAAAAGAGGAAAACTGGGGTTGACGATTTTTTGAGGAGGACGAAAAAGTGAATGAAAAAGAGAAAGACAGAAGGGAAGTTGGCAGCCGGCGAAGAAGGATGAACCATGTATACAGAAGGGAAGTTGGCAGCCGGCGAAGAAGGATGAACCATGTCTGTTTATAAGATAAAAAGTGAAATCAAAACGACGCAACTCGGCCGGATCTATTGACATGCCATCGCACAGTGGTCCAGTTTCGTTTTCTAGCGAGACAAAAATCATAGCGACGAAACTAAAAACAGCAGAGACTTGAAATTTGCACACCTTAAAGGAAATGAACTTCAGTTGTATCACATGAAATTTCATAACAATCGGTTCGATATTTCTTGATTTGTATTAATTTATTTAATTCGTCCCCGTTGTTCTCTATGGAGAGAACTGTTGTAATCTGCGGAAAAGTTAATAATTAGTTGTATAAAACATAAAAAAATCTGATAAATTTTACCAAATGAAGGAAATAGCTTTAAAATAAGATTTGTGAAATTTTAATAAAGTCTGGTAGGTATTTTTTTTATTTTTAACATTCCAAATATTTGCAATGTTAAGATAGATCTAATGAATAATTGTGCGACAAGTTCAAATGTCTTTCAAAACGATTAAAAAGTGAAAGAATTTCGTTAATATAATATAAATGTTATATAAACACCATTAAATCTTCTAAAAAATTACTTTTAAGAGTAAAATTGCCCTCAGTTTTCACAAAAATAATATGAGAATTCATGAAATATTCCAAAACATTTTAATAACTAACTTTTAAGTATAACAGATGAAGGTAACGCTTTTCATCGTGTCAATTATGTTTCATATTATTTGTTATTTATTAAAAACTATATTTGGTTAAGTTTTCCTAATTTTATTGTCCTTTTAGCTGTAGCTGAAGACAGCGCTTGAAAGGTTGTTACTGAAGCAAATTAACTGTCTAGAAAATTTCAAATCACGTTCTGAACTATTCCAAAATTTTCGCGTTTTCGGTGTCTTTATGTCAACTGCTAAATCAGAAATAAATATTGAAATCGATTTAAAATACTTTTGAAACCATCCAGCGTTTATTTCTCAAAAAGTTAAAATGTATTTTAGATTGAGTATCCGCCCCCTTAAATTCAA
>BGPR01035530.1:0-15921 GCA_013235015.1 Araneus ventricosus | reverse complement strand
GAATATTTATATATGAATTCATTTTTCACACCCACTAATTTTTTCCTTTTTAAATAATAGATTCTACAATATTTTTAATATTCCAAGCACTTTTTTGCCAAATTTATTCATTTATTATTCACACACAATTAATCCATACTTATTTTTACTTCTCAATTATTTATATTTTAATCTGATTCCGTATTTATGAATTTCAGCTTTTTTGTTTCAAACCTGTATGTATCTAGATCTCATTGGAAAGTAGGCGTAATGAACTAACATTGCTTTGATCCATAGAGACATTAAAGATATTCAGTAGAGTTCTTGATAAGTTTGCTGGAGTATCTGGACTTTGTTTATAAAAGAACACATCAAAATGAACTTTTTTTTTTTATGTATTCATACGCAGCCACCATATTTATAATCAAAACAGTAAATAAACCAACATTCTTTTCCGTTGTATCATTCCCCACTTTTTTATTGGGACCAGAGTAAAAAAAAAAAAAAATCTTTATTAAAAGTTAACACATTAAATATAAAAAAAAAAGTTAAAGGAATTGAAAGGGAAAATAATATTAACATGAATACAGTATTAAAATGTCTTCGTATATAAATGTTATAAAACAATACATATATCATATAATAAAGCATTAGTTCAGTTCAGTTATGAAAATAAACTAGAAACATAAAATAATAACTCATATTATTTGATCCCAACACTTTGTTTAAAGAAATCGCCAGAAACTATCTTTAATCATTGAACTGATATTCTTAAAAAATAAAGCAAATAGCAGTAAGCAGTCATATTACCCTCCCCCCAAAGAAAATTATAGCCTATATTACATACTCTCTATTTTATATAAGCTGTGCAAATGCAGCCTCATCATGAGTACTCTTACCTCTTATAATTATCGATTGAAATTCAAATAAATGTCCTTATTTTGGAATAATGGCACATTAAGCATTTCTGTACATCAGCACATATTTTTATTATCTTTATAAATATATATTATTAAAGTTAGTTAAATATTTGAGATAGTATTTCAGTAGCCAAATTTCAATTGTCTGCATTACATACTAGTAAAATATTTGTGATTTTAATAGATGGCACTGATAAGCAGGATTTAATTTAAAGAAAATATTTTTGTATACTGTTATTTAACCCGACATTTTTCGTATTGTAGTAAGAGATGAGTTTATAATTGATTTTTTCACTTGCTTCTTGAATTAGTTGAGTTCTGAAATTTATTCCTTATGTATTCTCAGTAGGATGCACTATTTTAGTATTTCAGAACTTATTATCAGTTAAAATGAATTTGAGTTCCAACACCAAATTGCGATGCGACCTATTAATGATTTTGAGAAAAAAAGTAGTTATAAGATTTCATAACATTTATAATTATAAATTTAAAAAAAAATCAATTTTTTAATACATTAATAAAAGTGTATTTTTTAAAACTACTTTAAGTAAATTATCTTTTCACCTCTACAAGTAATCTCTCAGATTTTACTGTATGTATTTTATGTTCTTAATGCTTATAGATTTATATCTCTATTTTTAACCTTCTTATTTTGAATCCACAGAAGCGTATAGGAAGGAATGTTCGCCCATTTTGGAATCCTCTCTCATTTTACTTCCCGCACACATATAATCTTTAGATAGTTCTAAGATCACCCAAATTTTTATATAGTATTTAGTAAAACAGTTAGATCGTTTTTATATAATTGAAAGAAAAAAATGTTATTACATACCAGTGTATTTTGCTCATTCCTTTTTAAATCTTATGTGTGCATTGAATATTGATTTTTAATGACCAAATAGAAACAATTTTAGTTTCATTTTAAAATATCTGTATTTTTCTCTATAGATTTGATGCATAAATCTAGCCAAAATCTTGCTGGAAATGTTTTCTCTACTGTAAAACTAGACTTCAAACAACTTCATTACTAGAATTAGAGACTTTCATGTAGATATAGGTTTTTTTCGTAAAATACTTTTAAGTACATATTATGAAATTTTGTTAAAATAAAAACTATGATAAAAATTATCTCACTAAAAATATTACCATGTAAAAACTTTTTTTGATTATACGTAATTATTAAGACTTTTGTTTCTCCTTTTTTGAGCTAACAGTTCTAGCTTTTTTTTAATGCTTCAGTCTGCTATTTTCCTTCATTTTCTAAATTTTGCTTTCTTTCTTTGATTGGGGGTTTTTCTTTATTTTTTTCTCATAGCTATTTTCTTACTATGAAGTTCCTCATAGTACCATTTGCCTGATGATCTGAAATTTTTGCACGTTACTATCAATAGCATCACGCAAAAAATCTTTTTTCTAAAATATTCAAAAGCAGACTGCCTTTTGCTCATCATTTTGTATTTAACACTCTAAATTGAAGAATACGTTTCAATATGCATTCTTTCTGATCTTTTATCGATAAACTCTGAGATTAATCTGAATGTGTACACAGCACACAGTTTTTGTTTGCGTGTTATTCACGTCTTTTGTGAGCGCAACCCCTCCCCTCCCCCAACGCATTACCAAAATTTTTATGCAGATTTACATGGATCCCAAGAATAACAAAATTCGATACTGAAAACACCGAAATCCGCGTTTCCGCACAAATGTGCCATGTCTGTGTTGACAGACAAACGTTAAGGAACAAAAATGAAATCGAAATGACTAACAAAAATGAACAAAAGAATGTTAAAAAGACCGCAAAAATAAAAACGATATTTTTTCTCATGAAATTCGTATCGGAAGAAATTCGTGGGTTGATTTTCTATCCAATCAGAATTCGGAATGAATTCTGATTGGATGGAACGAAAGACGATTAGCCGAAACGAGAAAGAAAAGAATACAACCTTCAGGCATTCCTCCCAATACTAAACTTTGGCCCCACAGCGCCGACACATAACTCGGACGCTGAACGGCTTTGGGCAGGATTATGCAATATCTTATGAATTTGAAACTCTTTCGCTTTAGAGCTATACGCAAAATTTTCACACGGCGTACAGTTTTTGTTTGCATGACCCCCCCCCCCCCAACACATTAACAAAAATTTTAATGCAGATTTGCATCGATCCCAATAATGATAAAATTCGATGCCAAAAAAGCGGAAATTCGCGTTTCCGTGGAAATGTGTCATGTCTGGGTATTTCTTAAGCAAGTTGTTAATCTTCTTAAACTTGAGAAGCTTCTTTCCATGGTTGCAACAGAAACAGGCAGAACTGCTAGTAGTTTCAAGAAAATATAAATGTTGGGAAGAAAGTCTTGTCACATTTTTCTAGAGAACTAATGGCTGTTTTGGGAAGATTTTCAGATTTTTCCCGACTCCACTTTTCTTTCCACAACATAAACTCACTTTGCACAACCTCTTTATGTGAGAAATCTTCTTCGTAGAAATTGAAAGCAGCTTTCAATGTACAGAAATCTGTTTTGGTACAAAATTCTGGAAGGATGTGTTGTAAGGATGCAACTGTTTCCTTGTGAGATTCAAAGCGTTCCTTCAGTGAATTACAGAAATCATCAAGGTAAGGTACATAAACAGCTCATCGATAGTATAAGGGACGTTGTTGCGGGCTGTTTGAAGGCGACAAACTCTTGGAATCTCTTCTTTAATGTTGAGTTTTGCAGCGATTTCCTTTACTTGAGCATACAGGTTTTTAAAGTTGTCATTAGCATTTACCCTTTGTTTCAATAGCAGATCTAAGACACTCGTAGCATTTGCCATGGATGGAGAAAGATTATCTTTTTTTTTTAAGCTTCTCAGATAAGTCGTGTAGTTGACAGCATCCAGCTCAAAACAAAAACATTGTCAAGAAATTGAAATTTACTGATAGAACTACTTAGAGCATGTGCCTTAGGTATTGAGTCACTTGATTCTTCTTCGATTTTCAAAAGAGAGAGAAGGACTGGTTCTAAAATATCTTTAAATAAAAACACCGAGTCGTGCGTTTCCACCTATCGTGTTTCACATAGTGAAATAAGTTTCAATTTTTTTTCCCGTTCAGGACAACAGTCAGATATCGTTGATTTCAGTTCTTTTGGCTAACATATGAAAGAATCTGCAAACTTCTTTGATAACGCCCACACAATTTCTTATAGAAGGAATGTTACTTGCATCTCACAAACACAAATTTAGACTATGTGAAGAACAATGTGTATACAAGGGTAGTGGTTGTTTTCTTTGGTAGAAGATTGTACCCCTCTGAATTGTCCTCTCATCATGGCATCAACATCGTATCCTTGACCTCTCATTTTCTTTAAGTCAAGCCCTAAACTTCACAAGGTCTCCAACACAGTGTTAGCTTAAGCCTGCACCAGTAACGTCACAAACAGGGAAAAAAGTTAGGAAATCTTCTCTAATTTTGTACGATTGGTCTTCACCATACTGTACACAAAGAGAAAACTGTTCTATTTGGCAAATGTCAGTGGTTTCATCTGCTAAAATAGAATTAAAAAAAAGACTTCCTGACATTTGTGACAATTTGAGATTGGATTAAATGACCAAATGTGTTAATGAGCTTGTTTTGAATAAAAGAACTTGTTTACATGCTCCTCCCAACTGTTCGTTAATTGGTCTTTAAGGTTATTATCTCCACTGTTAGCTCTGTATCTCAGCAGTGATCGAAAATTTCCGTCATTTTTTTCTGGCTCTTCTAGGCATATTCGTCCACCATCATGATGACCTCTTGCTGCTATTTGCTGCCTTCCGCAAAACCTTATAGTTTGTATTGTAGAGATCAGTCTTTTTTTTGTTTTTTCCAATATCCAATCTTCTTTGCGCATTCACTTGATTGATAACACTCTCACTTTTTTTGTAACAATGGATTTTGTGTTTTCAGCAATCAAAACTGATGTTTTATAATATGTGCAACTTTCATGTTTACGAAACATTTCCTTGGCTTTTTTCAAATTACTGAAAAGCCCCTGTTACTTGGTGGATCTCTTTTTCCTACACTTTTGGAGTGCAAAAATATTATGCAATATTTACAAAAAGATCCAGATTTTTTTACAGAATAAACTAACCATTCAAATTCTTCTAATCATTTCCAGACATGACACAGGCTTGGAACAAAAAAAGCTGAAATTCATAAATACGGAATCGTATCAAACATAAACACCGAGAAGTAAAATAAGTATGATTAATTGTGTGTGTGAACAATAAATGAATAAATTTATACAAAAAGTGCTTGGAATATTAAAAATATTGTAGAATTATTATTTAAAAGAAAATTAGTGGGTGAAAAATGAATTACGTATAAAGTTTTGTTAAAATAAAAACTATGATAAAAACTATCTCACTAAAAAATATGGCCATGTAAAAACTTTTTTTGATTATACATAATTATTAAGACTTTTGTTTCTCATTTTTTGAGCTAACAGTTCAAGCTTTCTTTTATGCTTCAGCTTCTTATGCTATTTTCCTTCATTTTCTAAATTTTGCTCTCTTTCTTTGATTGGGGTTTTTTCTTTATTTTTTTCTCATAGCTATTTTCTTACTATCAAGTTCCTCCTAATACCATTTGCCTGATGACCTTAAATTTTTGCACGTTACTATCAATAGCATCATGCAAAAAAATCTTTTTTCTAAAATATTCAAAAGCAGACTGCTTTTTGCTCAACAATTTGTATTTAACACTCTAAATTGAAGAATACGTTTCAATATACATTCTTTCTGATCTTTTATCTATAAAATCTGAGATTAATTTGAATGTGTACACGGCGCACAGTTTTTGTTTGCGTGCTATTCACGTCTTTTGTGAGCGCAACCCCTCCCCTCCTCCAACGCATTACCAAAACTTTTAATGCAGATTTACATCCATCCCAAGAATGACAAAATTCGATACCGAAAACACCGAAATCCGCGTTTCTGCGCAAATGTGTCATGTTTGTGTTGATAGACCAACGTTAAGGAACGAAAACTAACAAAAATGGAATCGAAATAACTAACAAAAATGAAGAAAAGAATGGTAAAATGAACGCAAAAATAAAATGGCTTCCTTCACGGAGAGCTAACGATCTTTTTTTCTCACGAAATTCGGATCGGAAGAAATTCATGGGTTGATTTTCTATACAATCAGAATTTGGAATGATTTCTGATTGGATGGAACGAAAGACGATTGGACGAAACGATAAAGAAAAGAATACAACCTACAGGCATTCCTCCCAATGCTAAACTTTGACTCCAAAGCGCCGATACATAACTCGGACACTGAACGGTTTTCGGCAGGATTACGCAGTACCTTATGAATTCGAAACTCTTTCGCTTTAGAGCCATACGCAAAATTTTCACACGGCGTACAGTTTTTGTTTGCGTGAGCACACCCCCCCCCCAACACATTAACCAAAACTTTAGTGCAGATTTGCATCGATCCTAAGAATGATAAAATTCGATGCCAAAAAAGCGGAAATCAGAGTTTCCGCGGAAATGTGTCATGTCTGCATTTCATTTGAAAAGATCTAGTATGGTTTGAACTAGAACTACTAAAAGTAGAAGGAAATTTGTATACAGGTTGAGGTTTCCAAACATTTTCTACAAACGAAATTTTTTCTTCATTTGTTAACGAAAGAATGGAATTGCTTAGACAATAGTTTCCAATATCATAGATATTTTTTCTTACTTGGTTGAAGTCCCCCGTACCTGGGGCTGGATCAACGGTACTGGTATTTGCGACACCAGAAGAAACATTGTTACTGGCACAGCCAACTTCAGCACTGTCACCAACAGGCCTATTTATACTGTTTTTTTGCAAAAAAAAGTTTTGAATAGAAGCTTGTCTCTTCATTATGAATACAGTTGATTTAATAACACATTAAGATTCCAGAACAGCAAAATGCAGATGATCGCAAATACACAGCTATTCAAAAAGCTCACTAACTCAATAAAGAGAGCTACAGATAAAACAACTTGACAGACAAGCAGAGAAAATGTTAACAAACGAGCTAACCGCCTAAGAATCAATTAACTCCTATTGCCCACTTATATAGGATCAGTTGGCACGCTTGGTGACCTTCTGTAATATTCCAGAATCTTTGAACCTATTTGAGATTTTGACTAGGTCTCTTCACTATCGGCAACTTAGTTTTCTTGCCAAATTTGGCACTAAAGTTGCATGTGTATAGGCATAAAATTTTGCGAATAAAATCAGGTGGGTACAGAAACTGTGAAAAAAATTTCCCTGACTAAACTTGCAACATTTCCCTGATTTACAGCTACTAATTATTTAGTTTCCTGGCTTTCTCCCTACTCAAAATCACTATATATGTACAATATGCATTAAAAACACTTTTTACAAGTTATTTAATATGAAAAAATATATATAATTTTATGAAATTTAATTTTAAAAAAATGGAATGAAAATCCTAAAAAAATCTATTAAATCAGTATATTACATTTCTTATATGTAAAAAATACTGGAAATTTTAACAAAATACTTTGCTTCTAAAACTGCATAAGAAACATTAAAACTACTCTTTGCAACACAAGTTAAATTATACTAACAAAGGTTATTATGATCTTTGCTCAAAACCTTAAAAAAGTTTAATAACTAATTAGTGCTCTTAGCATGAGTACCAGAATAACACTCTGCAGCATAAATATAAAAATAATATAATTATACACACCTAATAATATATATTTTAGCAAAGATTTAAACAAGAGAAACTGCCAAAATATTACTTCAAATCTCTATTCTTTAACAAATCATTAGAAATTAATTGCTCTAATCAAAATCTTCTGCTTTTATAAATGAATATCAGTTTTTTAAACAAATTCCATTTATCATTACTAATATAATAGCCCAGATCTCTTGGTAATGCTCTGACGTCACCAACAATAAAACTCGAGCCATAGCACTGCGAGACATTAAACAGCATTATTTCATTGTTAGAGAACCTAAATTTCAGTAATTTTAAATTTAAAAGAGTAATTGTCATTTACATTTCAAATTTAATAGGTCTAAAATAATGAAATAAAATTTGCTATCCATTGATATAAAATTTATCTCGCTATGATCAATAGTTCCCGAGAAATTTTAAATTATATTAATCATATATTTCAAATTTCCGTTTTTTAATAGAAAGTAGTAAATTACGTCAGCAGTATATCATGCACGCGATATAGTTTGGATGCCACGATGCACTATGGATTTCACTATGATTTTTTGAATAAAGAAATATGTAAACAAAAAAAAATATTTCCTGTCATAAAACATATGTTTATTTTATTTGTTTTCAATCAATGTTAAACATTTCTCTCGCATATCCTTTTAAGACCGGAGATATTTCATCCTTAAATTAAATTTTTTTTTTAGTTTACAAGTACCCTTGGATCCTATTGGTACTGTAAAAAATAATTTTTAAAATTTAGCATGTCCCTCAAACTCAGGAGCGCACCCGTACGATCGTGCAGGTTAGGCTTTATCTGTGTCAACGTGAACCCGTACAATCGTGCGGGTTAGGCCTTTTCTTTGTCAATGTGAACCCGTACGATCATGAGAGTTAGGCATTATCTATGTAAGCTTCGCCTAGTTTATTTTTTCATGGTTTAGTTTTCATTCAATATTAATTACTCAATGAAACAAATATTTAAGCATCGTAATAAAGAATTTATAATTTATACGAAAAAAGATATTTGTAAATAAGGAAATTATAATTTTGATGACTAATTTTTTTTAAATGAAAATATTTGAAACAAATCTTAGTTTCTGATAAACATAAATATACCTCACATTTCTCACACCGAGTTTTAGAAGTGCTTTCTTCTGAAATAAGGGATACTCCTGTATTCTTAGAAGGCAAATGAAACTTCACGGATCATGCAATATATGGTTGTTCGCTTTCCATTCTTTCTTGCACAATAGAAATTGCAGCGCCTTCACGAGATGTTGGATGGCCCCCTTCAATCCCCTGCTTCTTTAGAAAATCCCCCTGTATTTCCTCTGGCAATATGAATTGTGGGCAAATGCCGTTTCTATACTGATTATATTCAAGGAAGGACCACCCATAATTTCCCACTATCATTAGGACAGGCGGTATTTTCAGATATACATACGTGACCGCTGATCCTAGCGTCAGTTTTGAAGGCTTTTGTACCTAGTTTCTTTGTCCGAACTGAATAATTACAAACACATGTACTGTCACCAAATTCTTCTTACTTCCCCAATAGTAAACTAAGGAGGAAAGGAAATACAAGTGTGGAACTTTCTGTGAGTAGTCTCCTTTGTTACGAAGCTTTCCAAGAGATCCTTCAAAATACTTTGAAAGAGCTTGTCACATTTGAGTGCTGATACGGTAAAATCGACGATGCGATTTGCAGAAGTTTCTCGAGGAATACTGAAAACCGTTGGAGGCGTTGGGATATATTTCGTGAAACTCTCTTGAAAAAAAGCTAAAAGCAGAAAAAATTGTTTATATATAATATTTCATTTTTATGTGATAGGAGATGAACCGTGTATTTTTAAGTTAAAATTTTATTTTCTTAATATAGTACTCATTTCAAGTCTTAAGGCCGTTACTTAGTGATATAGTCGAAAGAAAACAACGAGGTGTGCATCGGGTCACGCGAGAAGACCCTACAGAAAGGAAGTCGATTTTCGGACAGTGAGCTCAAATAAAGCCGAACCCGCATGATCGTGCGGGTAAACAAATATTACGCCTAAAGGGTAATTATATTAATTCTTAACTAACATTTTTTCCTATTTTTCATTTATTTCAACATTAAATTAACAATTCGTATCTAAGCAATTAAATATGTATTAATAATTAGCTAATTGCGACAGATAAATAATTCTAATGTTTAGCGCGATTTTTTTTCAAACAGATTTAACGCGATTATAATTGAAATATGGACTGTCTCTGCCGTCTTTTGAGAAAACTAGATACTATTGATATTCTGGAAACTAGAACAGTCGTTACAATCCGGCATTCATTAAATACAACTCTCCAGGAAGTAGAAATGCTAGCCAATGTCTAACCCGCACGATTGTGCGGGTTCGGTCTTAAAGGGATATATATCTATTTAAACACGTCAAATTTCACAGGAAACTTTCAAATCAAGAGGCAATTTGCACCCATCATACCATGACGGGTGATTTTCTAGTTACAAATAATGCTACACGTAAGATACTAATTTATAGATAATAACTCAAGTAACAAATAACTATCAATTTCCCCTGATTTTTAGATATTTTTAAGAATTTCCCGACTTTTTCAGACCAATAAAATTCCCTGACATCCCCGATTTCCAGGTTCTGTAACCGCCCTGAAATTACATTCAAAACAAGGCCACGCCTTCATTATACACCTATATTTTAAATTCGCGTATTAGGAAGCCTAAGAGATCTCTTATAAAATGCTTAATAAATATTCGAGGGTTAAATCCAAAAAGAACAAAGCTTTTATGTTATCAAGAAACAAAATTTACAAAAATCAACTACTTCATAACTGCATGCCAAAAAGAGAATGAAAATTTTTCCAACGGATTTTTTTTTCTTAAAGGCCACGATGACCTCTGAAGTTAGAAGAGGAAAAAACTAAGAATCAGATTGAAAAAAATGAAACATTTTCTTATGATGAACTTGTTGAAAAGTATTACTATTATTATTATTGGAAAAAGAGAATAGATTCAAGAAATCAGTTTCAATACAACCATCATGAAGTGTTATGGTTTGTTAACTATTAATTAATCAAATTAATTATCTGAAAAGCTAAATGAAATTTGTTATTTGGATCAATCTCAAACCGAAATATTTTAATACATCATTAATAGAAAAAAATAACCCTTTAAAGGGTTAAGAAAAGGATCACATCTACTGGAAACTTAATAAAGATTTAAAATTATAACTAAATTAAATTATTTTCAAAAATATTTACCTCCAGTTGAATAGCCAAGGGCATAAACTATTCTCCCTAGCAAATACAGGATTCCACCAACGGTGCTCAGTTTCTGAAATTTAAAAAACAATTTACCAAATGAAAAGATAAAATTCAAATAATTTGGAAAATCTTTTAAAGTTTCCATGGAAACCTCTCATATAGAAAATATTTTTGTAGCATCCAAATAACTAGAATCTAAAGAAAGACCCCTGTGTAACTGATGCAAACTAAACTATAGAAATAAAATATCATTCTAGTTCCATCTCTCTAATGATACTACTAATGATAAAGGAGAATGTGCATCTGTGTGTTTGCACTCAACAGGGCAGATCACTGAATTGCGAAATAAAACAGAACAGGTGTAAGGCTTTTAAAATAGCAGGAGTTACATGTCTATAAAAATTTGACATATAAAAAAATTTGGATGGAAAAACCATTAAGACCAAGGTTTGCATAAAAGATTTTATTATAATTTGTCATGGTGAATAATCCTGGAAAATTGGCTGGTTGCTGAAGGCATCTACAGGGTTCATACACATTTCCTTAAAAGAAAATCAAGGACTTTTAAGGACTAAAAAAAACCAAAAAATAAGGACCTCTAAATTGAATAAACTTAACGAATTGTCGCACGCAATTTTAAATAAAATCTCATTTTTGCAAATTCAACCTATTAGATGATAAATTATAATAATAAAACATAGAAGATACATTACAAATTTAACACAACAAAACTCCTAAAAATATGAGTTAATAAATTGATGAAAAAAACCCCCATGAAACTGGTAATCAAATTAAATATCTTTTAATTCCAAACTTTTTCATTCAATTTTACATCCAAGGTATTTATTTTAATTTCTTTTTCAGAAATTGTTTTTCTTAGTTCATGCGATTGAATAAATAAATTTATGTCCTTTGACTTTTCAGTCTCATTAGCTAAATCATTTGCTTTCTCATTTGTTTGGTGCATGTCCGTTTGGAGGAACATTTTCTTTTGTTTTAAAAAATCTATTTCTTCCTCTAGAGCTTTTCGTTTCAGTTGTTTTGTTTCAGTCTCTTCTTTGGATCTTTCACTTTCTAAATACTGCATGTATTTTGCTCTAGCTGAGGTGGCAGCCGTCCTCATTTCTTTAGTAATTTTTAAGTCATAAATATCCCCAGACAGCTTAATAAATTCATGATTTACATGCTGGAAAATATATGAAGCATCTTTTAAATTTTCTATTTCCAGGGCCTTGTTCACCGAAAAACCTCATTGTCCATGTGACAGTATTAATACCATTTTGATAATCTTCCAAACTTTTTCATAATGATTATTGCTAAAATAAGTTTGTAAAAAATTATCAAGGAAATCACTCTTTGGATTGAAAGAAGTAAATTCAAATGAATTTGGCTCTACAATATTTAACAGAAAACCTGCATAGAGTAACAAAATTTCATTGCAATCTTTTCCCAAAATACGTTTATTTTGCGACAATACAATTAATACCTTTTTCATTTTTTCTTGTGCTTTTTCGGGATATCGAGCCATTACTCGAGGATCAATGCAAATCGCATGTCTTACCAGTGCGTAATTCACAGGACATTTCTGCATGAAATGTTTTATCATTGTTATGATGTTTTTCCGACTATCCTGTCTTGAGTGTGAAAACATCCTTGTCTGCTAATTCCTTATTTTTTATCTTTTCTTTTATTAGTTGCTCTGCAGCAAATCCTAAATACACTTAACTTTTATCATTATGCAAGTTTGGGTCACTGAAGTTGAATTTGCATAAAGTCTCAGGTTTCTCAATTCTTTCATTCTCTGGTTTCAAAATTTTGAATGCAATCATTAACATGTTTTAAAACATCACTGGCAAAAAATGGAAATAAAGGTTTATCACTTTGATACTGTTCTAAAAATGGTAGCAGCACTTTTGACAATCATTCCTATGGAACCATGGACCAATAAAGGCCATCTGTAACTCCTCCCTTATTTCCCAAAGTGTAAGCGATGGATATGAATTTGTAGAACGCGAGCAGTGTCGTCCTCCCACCCCCAACGCATTCCGCGAGAGCCACGTCAACCGAGATTAGAGCCGACGAGAAGGAGGAATTAGAAAAACGATAATCGGTGAAATTTTAAATTTTTTAATAATGGCAGAGTAAAAAGTAAGGACTTTCAAGGACTTTTTAAAAATGGGGCATAAAAATAAGGATTTGTAAGGACTAACTGTAAAAGTAAGGACTTGTAAGGACGCGTACGAACCCTGATCTAGTAAATAATAAAATACTGTGTTTAAAAAAATCCCTTAAATTAAAATTTGCAATAGATTTTTCATGTTGTTCAAACTTACAATTATATTTTAAAAGTAATTCATAAATATAACTAAAGATATAAAATCCTTTGTACTTACCGGATGTGATAATCCACCAACAAGAAGGAGAAAGAGAAATTGAGGATAATTTTCAAGGCTGGAAAAAGATGCACAAATTTACTTTCAAGCCAAATAAATAATGCTTCAAAATTGCAGTAACGGAATTAGATGCTTACAAATTTCCATGAGCTCGCTGAATGCAGTTGAAAACTATATTGCTGTCACTGTACATAGTAGGATACTGAAAGGAAAAAAAAAAAGAATTAGATAGCATGAAAATCAAATAATGCCAAAAGGATTATTAAACCAAGGATCTGAATTCCAGTTTTCTTTCAATTTTTTTTTATTTATGACACAAATTTTTTTACTTTATACATACTTATAAACTAAATGCTACCTCAGAAAAAATTCTTAATCATTTTATACATGACAATAAGTAACTGTTATTTTTAAATTTGACTATCACAATAGGAGTCTGCACATTTTTCCCTCCCTTCAACGACACTATAACTACACTAATATTAAAATTACAGCTGTCTCACTGATAGAAAATATTGTGGTACATTCCAAGTTCTAGAGTTGTTAATTGTAATGCTAATTACCTTATAGTAAAAGTCGACACCACTTACATCTTCACTTAACCTCACTGCACATCTTCACTTTAAAACCATAGAATCCATGTTTAAATGCTAACAATGCATAGAAGAGTTTACCTTAATTATTCATTTGGTTTGAATAGTTTTTTTATTATAATGGGGAACTTCAGCATTTTTTAAAAACACGTAAAAGCCATCCGCATTTGTAGAAAAAATCATTCTAATTTCAAATATGCAATTGAAATTTTACATAAAAATTTATTTATTTAAATATTGTGAGCGAAAGATGCACTGAAATAGCAAGAATCATGATGCAATCCAAAACGCACTCTCATTGGCCGAGTAGATTTTGACATCAAAGTTGCTTTCCTTCGCATACTTCTCTTTCACTACTTTTGTGGCCTGCTTTGAATCAAAGCGTTTGTATCAGTTAACATTTTAAAAGTGAAGTTTTTGGCTTTTCTACTATTCAACATTCAATTTAACAATGGATATTGGTTTTGCACAAAGTAAATCAGATAATTTGCCAAGAATTGATTCTACAATGATAACAATGCATGTCAAGAAAAATTCCAATTTTATGATGACTTAGATATGAAGAATAAAAGCACAACGGTAAAATTTCTCCTTTTTTTTTGGCTCAATGAAATAACATAAAACAAAAAATAAAATAAAATGCTGAACTTAGCTAAAAAAAAAACCCTGTCACAACTCGGAATCCAAACAGTATCCCATGGTGCGTATACTAATTTGTAGACAGACAAAGTGTTTAAAAAATAACAAAAAGCATGTAAAACAGAACCGATGAAACAAAATTAATTCTAGCTTAACTTCTTTTTAATGTTAACCGAATTCGGCATAAAAAAAAGAAAGGAAATCTTTAAACTCCCATAAAAAAATCCACTGAAAATGAAGAAATAAATTAATTCTGGTAATGCTATTAAATCATCACTATCCCCGTGTGGATGAATCAGCATAAATAAAAAAAAAGCAGGAAACCGCTAAAGGCTAGCTACGTTTTCATGTATGTGTCCGCGCTTAACTTTTCATGTGAAAAAATAAAAATACACTTTTAAAAAATTAAACAAAACTGTGGTTCGAAAAGTATAAAATAATTTTATTTTAAAATTGGTGCCAAAATAGAAACAATATTAAATCTATTTATAAATCTTAATCAACAATAGAACCTTAAAACTACACGTGGCTACCACGTAATCTTTCAATACAAGCTCATACAGGTGCTTATGCGTTTAACCTCATCTTATACTTATATCAAAAACAGAACAAATATGAAATTCAAGGCTCTTCTTTACAGTACTTCCTGATATTGTTATGGGTATCAATGGTTTCTTAAAATGTAAATTCCATGTAATCAAAAAAGGGGGATAATAGAGGGAAAAAACAAATTAAATTTAACTATTTGCTTTGAAATATCTATTTCTTTTTTCCTGCTAACCTCACCTTATACTTCTTTAACTAACTTTTTGAAGACAAATTTTGATTTTAATACATTCATTGAATATAAAGGATTTATTTTGCATTAAAAATTAATTCTGCGCATTATTTTGTTGAATTACGAATGAAAACGAATTTTGTTATCAAACAAGTCCTGAATTTAAACTAATTTTTAAGATATTCTTATTAATTTTCAATAGTACTGTAATTTTTTAAAAAAATGTAAGACACATTCGAACATCAACTGAAAAAAATTATGCAATAAAATAACAAGAGCAAGTTTTTTTTAAAAAAAGAATCTTAAAAAAGGTGGGATCTTCTATATTTTTAAGATAAATTCCATGTAATCAAACGGGGAAAAACTAATTAAGTTTAACTATTTGCTTTAAAATATCTTTTTTTTAGCTGCTAACCTCACCTTATACTTCTTTTAAAAACAAAAAAGATAACGAATTCTGAATTTACTGTGCTCCATGATATACAATTTTAATACATATAATATAGAATAATAACTCGCATCAAAATGATCTCCACAGACATGATGAATGCTGCTTGCTGATAATTCTGGATTAAGTTTTGGATCTCTCTTCATCACTTTACACCACTTTTTGCGAATAACATAACTTTTTGCACATTGATAAATAATTTATCGGGTGC
>BGPR01035528.1:0-15922 GCA_013235015.1 Araneus ventricosus | reverse complement strand
TAGCCAGGTCCATTAATCAAGCACTCATATTCTGTAGGTAATATTTTGCAGTTGCGATGGTTCTAAGCAAACTTGTTCTACCATATCTAGCCAGGTCCATTAATCAAGCACTCATATTCTGTAGGTAATATTTTGCAGTTGCGATGGTTCTAAGCAAAGTTCTTCTACCATATCTAGCCAGGTCCATTAATCAAGCACTCATAAAGGGAAAGCATGACATCTTTTGTTGGCCAAGGCATCCTTGGAACATCAGAGGTGTGACAGAGCTCCAGTATGCGGGGATAGGTTGACATCCTGCAAGACTTTCAGGAGAAACAGGCCCACGATTATGTTTGAGAGGAAACCTTCAGAGGCCAGCTTAACCACAGCTAAAACTCTGTTGCTACAGCGCACATCAGTCTAACAGTTTTTGGATAATGCCGGCTAAGTGCATCAAAGGATAAAACCCATAACCTTCTTAATCCGATTCATACTCATCAGCCATACCATGCCTTAACTCACTAGCCATTGATGAGCAGGTGAAACTTTGTGAAAAAAACTTAATTGATACCATCCATCTATCATATGGAAGAAGACAATAGATATAAGTGTGAATTCTCTCCTCTGAGCGTCCAATCATTTTGAATTTTCAGATATCAGGTTAGAAAGCTTAGCTTTTAAAGTAAATGAATCGATCTTTTTTGCATTTGATTATATCTCTGAAATCTTATCAATACTTTATCCATGATTGTTTAAGAAAATATAGATATATATACGAGATATCAGCTTTTGAACTGAACATGAAAAACGGAAAAAGACGTTTGCGCCGCTCGGAGGATTTTAAGGGATGTTTGAAATTTGATTTAATATGCTAAAAATTGATTTTTTTTTTCACATTATGTTTACAAAGAATTTATTAAAAAATACAGTGGAAAATAAAATACTTTTGAAATAGCAATGGTGCCTTTGAACTTGAGAGGTATTTAACGTATTTCAAATGCCATAATACATACGTTAATGTAGGATGACAAATGAAAATAAAATATTACTCTTGTGTTTGCCTGTTTCAAAACGAAAAAAAATAACTATATTAAAAAAAATAGTAAATACTCTAAACAGATAAATTTCATTAATAAAAAACACTTTTTAATCGAATTCTAATAAATGTCTTCTTAAAATAGGCGTCAATGACAAATTTATTATTCACTTCAAAAAAATTCTTCAATCATTCATTAATTTTTCCACATTTAAAAAAAATTGGAATTTTGAAATTAATGATATTATGTTTCTAATAGAAAGTAGACTCGAAGAAGTGGCGGAATGTAGAAATTTATTTATTAAAATTGTTTTAAAATTATTATGAGAATTATACTTTTTTATCTGAACTTGTGCAACTTTTTATTTATTTATTGCTATAAAAATGTTATAATATATTTAATAGCAACAACCGTTACCTAATAAATCAAATTTGAATGATATGTTAGAACGCATAAAACTGATTATTAAACCTCAAATAATAAAATGTTTCTCTTTTGTAATGTGAAAGACATTCATCATTTACTATATTTTAATTATACGAAAAAGAAATTACAAAAGAACCAGAAGAAGTAAACAATAGTAATAACAATATAACTTTAAGCGCGCAACGTAGCAGCATCCAGTGATTGCATTAACAATATTGTCTATAATCAACTAACCAATTCAGATACAATTAAATAACAAAAATCATGCTTCAATATAAATTATCACAAATTAAGATGAAACAAATAAAATGGAAAAAAATGAAAGAGAACATGGGTGGCGAACTTTTTCAAAGTTAAATTATTTCACTAGTACTCATCATTTACTACTCATATTGTTATATAAAAATCAATGCATTTGAATATCAGAATTTATAAAAATTCATTTTAATTTCAAATTTCAATCAAATGCACCAAAGCTATACTTACTCAACGAATACGCTGTCTAACACTTTCCCTCGAATAACACCAACACTAACAGAAGTGAAACCATATGGTGTGACACTGGGCATTTTCATCGACTTCCCACCACATTTTCACATTTCCCTTTTCGTCTCTGATGTCCTTTTCTCGCAATAGATGTCGCCACGATACAAAAATCGACGTTTTGTTAAGAACCCGTCAGGCAGAGAAATAGAGTGTGTCATATACTATAAGAGACTGCGTTAGTTTTATTTTAGAATTGGCGCTTTTTATTATATATTTCAATGCTGAACAACGTGACGAGAGGTTATAAAAAGTAAATTGCCTTTTTTACAAGTAGAACACTATTTTTACGATGTTGTTCAAACATCGTAACGCTGAACAATATCCTAACAATCCTATTGTTAAGTATGATTTGCTACTAGGGTTCATAACAGAAAGTAGCTATAAGAATTTTTACACGATTTGTTAGTTGAAAAATTAAAAACAAAAGAAAGAAAAAAAAATGTCTTTTTTCTCCTGTTCTTTCCTGAGAAATATTTTTTTTAAAAAAACGAGCCTTGTTATTTTATATATGTGAGTATGTCTGTCCACCACGAAACCATTACGATCTATGATAATAGCAACCTCGTTTAGTAACTTCTTCATTCTGTTGAAGATCGACTTCTAGAGTATTCTTTTGAGGCTCTTCTACGTGATGGAAGCCCAGTGAACTGATGATTTCAGAAATAAATGCTTTATGACAAAAGTGCTCTGTCACTCTTAGAAGTAAATAAAGGTAAGCATAAGAAGTATAAATTATTTGGCAAGAAACAATAAACATAAGAACTAACTATGTATAATGATAAATTCTTAAGTTAAAAGGAAGAATCAAACACCTATTTCATATACATGTCGTTGATTTACATCGGAAAACTATTTTCGCCTTCCTCACATCCACTGAAGGCAAATCTTATGTATTGGTTCATTTTACGGTAGTAAAAGCATCTTAGAAACATCCCTGCACTAGACTGTTGATTGAATTGTTGGCAGGTCGCATAGACCTCCATAATAAATTACAAAAATATTTATTTTAAATGCATATATATAATAAAGCTATTGATATATGTACGTACGCAGTTGCGCAATAAGCAACCTCTACTCCAAAATAAAGATTTGTGACAATCTAAAGTGAGCTTACCTGCGATGGAATAAAAGCCAATTTTAATAAAATTGATGTATGCCATTCTTACCATACAGAAATTCTTTTCGGTGTTGATTTTGAGTTGTTCAATCTCAATTAAAATTTTTCTAACTTTATTTATATAAATATATCTTGTGAAAATCTCTAATTAAAATAACCAAAGTTTTTTCCGCTCGTCAAGATTTAGTTGAAAAAAATATTGCATTTTATACGATGTCTTTTACATTGTTCGAATTTCTTTTTATTTATACCACTGCATATCAACATTTTATAAAAAGAATTGCATAAACTTTTTCTACTAACATATTTGGCATAATATATTCTTTATTTTAAAATTTAGGCTTTTAATCGTAGAATTTCAATTCTATGTTTGAAAAGTCATGCCATATTATGATTTTTTTCAGAGGAAATTTCAAATGCTTTCTGATAAATATTTAGATATTAGACAAAATACAATTATTGTTGTCATAACTTATTATATGACGCAATACGACGGCCACCAATCGAAAGCGGATGAAATTTCACTTCAAAAATGTATATAAAATTTCATAATAAAACCACAATTAATCGATAAAAAAATGTTGAAAAGATCACGATTTTGTGAGTGAGTCGAAATGTTGGCTAGAGCACCGACAAGTGTGGAGCGACGCACTCCCGTGCACAAAACTACTTTTAGTAGCCTTTTACCTATAAAAAAATAAATTGATTTTGATCAAGCGTACTCCAAATTAGTAGTTTCTTATATTTTTAATGAAAAAATATCTGTATTCTGTACATTAGTAAGCGAGTGACTTCAATTAATAAAGTTTATTTTAATTACCAAGATGTTGCAACAGAATAACATTCTACGAAGGCAGTTTAAATGACAACTGAAATCTTATGAAAAATAAATATCGCTAAGCTCTTCGGAAAAGGCAAATGGAATAAATCCCTTTAACTAGCGGTTTAGTGGAGCCAGAAAGCACCGGAAAGCCGTTCCGACACTGCTTATTTTCTTGCGAGAAATATATTAGAAAAAACTATAAAATAGAAAACAGTGCCATCTTAGCCGTATCCTTACCCTCGAAAGTATTATTGGTAGTTAAAATTAGTAAAAGTATTAAGCGAGCGGTGGCGAGAAAGGATGCAGGGTACAGTTTCAACATAAAAACTGTTTTATTGTTGACATTGGATTATTTCACGATTCAAGTACTTAGATAGAACAATTATAAAATTTAAATACACACGCACAAATTATTGTGTAGTGATCTGCTTCTTCTCCCTGTCACCCGTTCCATTCTGTCACTCCACTCCCGCCCTGCTTAACTACACCAGCCAGGTCACAGCGTTCTGAAACTGCTTCATTTACGACTACACCAGAGGTTCCCAACCTGTGAAACGCGTACCCCTGGGGGTACGAGAAAGTCGTCTTGGTAAAGGCGAAAAACACAAAACATAAGAATATTCTAGAATTTTGTTTCCTCAAGTGTTGCTGTTGTTGTTTCATGTCCCCCCTGGTCCAAGTACTAGACCGGGTCCATGATACCATGTCGCTTTAATAGTACCACAAGTCCATTTTAACCTTCAATCCACAGCTGCCTCGCAGAGGCGCCAATACAGTCATTGACATGAGCAGGAGAAGCAGGGCAAGAGGAATAAGTTTTTTCCTTGTCCACGAATTTCAATCTTTTGAAATGGCCACTACGAAGTCTGGCCAATGCAATCTGCGCGTATCTTGTGCCTTCGGACTGTAGGGACACACCTGGACGATTTTCAGCATACCATTCGCGTGCGGGAGGGACTTTCCAAGTAGAATTTGCTTTAGCCCTGTGGATAGAAAATATTTCGGACGCTAAGAGTTCACCAGAGGTGGCAGAATGAAGAGCACTTCCCTCTTTCGCAAGCAAGTCCGCCACCTCATTGCCGAGGACTCCAACATGGGAGGGAATCCATTGAATGCAAACTCTGCTTTTCTGTGTAAGTGAAACAATTTTGGAAATAATTTTGGAAATCTTATCTCAAGTTCGTATGAAAAATGAAAGTGAAAAGTGTACAAATACGAAAACCTGATCAGTAAATGCGAAATTATTTTAATGCTGTTTTTATCTGTTTTGAAGTTGAACAAATACTATTTTTAAAAAATGGAACAAAATGTAAAGTCAAAAGTCAGTCCTGCACATTTTATTAAGTTTATTACAGTCGTTTGACTCTCCAACTAATCTAAGTCCTTGCCGTTATTAATAAAATCTTTTTGTGCCGAGGGATGGTTGGGAGGGGTTTAACAATAGGGGGGGACTCAAAAACAGAAAGTCTAATTAAGGAGTGAAAAAGGCTGGGAACCGCTGCACTACACCACTGCCTTGAACATTTCAAACTTGAAGTTTGTGAAACTATGCACCTACCTCGAAGCGCAAAGCAGTCATGACGCATGAAAATAACTTAAATTCTGTATATTTTCTTAATTAATAATGAAACACGAAGCAAAAAATTGAGATGAAGCGGAACAGAAAATGAAAATTGTGGTAATTCCTCGTTTTGCAATTATAATGCATGACGTGTTTATTTTATAAAGCAGCTGACACCTAACGATAGGATTTTATCTTAGTTTCAAAAACAGGTGGTCATGTTTCTATTTTATGATGTGTTTAAGGCAAAACTAGCCAGCCTAAAATTTCTGAACTAAGAAATGATCAACGAAGATTCCTCTGCAACAATATTTAGAAAAATCAAAATGTTCCTACTGAAATGTTTGCAGAATTTTATATTTGTACATTATGCAATTTCAGCCTTTAATTAAAAATAATAATAAAAAATTCTACCATCGAGTGTCAGCACGTCTGAATCTGACAGTAAATAAATATCTAAAAAACATATAAGTTTCTGAAGTTGCATTAAACAAAATTAATTAAAATATTATATTTTAAAGTTTGAAAAAAATGTAAAAAAAATCTCATTATTTCATAGAAAGAATATTTCCGTAATCTTTGAATTCAGTTGATTTTGAGTTTATTCTTAAAGCATTCACGGAATTACAACAATGGGACGAGACTTGTATCATAGTGAAAAACCTAAAAAATGCTGACTTTTTTCTTGAAAATTTATTTTTAACGGAAGTAATATTCGAAGTATTTAAGTATTTCTTTTTTTGCCAACTAATATTCTGGAAAAAGTATATCAATTGCGATACGAGAAAAATTGTTAATAAATACACTGGCGTCCAAAAGTTAAGCAGAATTTTTAAGATGCGAAAAATTTGAAATTAATACGGATAGAACGGTTCGCAGTCAGTTGCGGTGAATCGTGGGACATACAATAGAGTATCATATACATTTTACAGTGAAGATTCGGTCACGAGGGCAGAGGGCGACCAGAAAGTGATGAAGAAGAAGTGATAAAGGGTTGAAAGTTTCATCAATGATTTTGTTTGATGATCTTAATATTTGCATTCTTTTTCGTAAAAATAGCACGAATATTCTGAAAATATAAGGATTTATTTAAAAAATACCAAATTTCTTCCTCATGTTTTTTGCTTATAACATGCAGAGTTTTCCACCAAATTATGCAAAACATACATAATACTTGGTAATGTGTAAAAGAAACATTCTATTAAAATACTTTGAATATTCGATTAAATAAGAGTATTTTTAGTAATTAATTATTAACTGGGCATGTGCGAAACATAGCATGATTTTTCGTTCATATTTTCAAAGAGAAATATGTAGGGCAGATTATATAAAAATTCCAGTTGAATATCGCTAAGATTCAGAAAGATGTCGGCATTTCAGCGCGGTGAAAAAGGGTTTTTCTTCACTGTAAAATGTGAGTTCCAACGATTGTATGTCCCATGATTCTCCGCAACAGATTATGGACCATTGTATCCATATTAAGTTTTTCGCATATTAAGAATCGGGCTAAATGTTTGGACACTAGTGTATGCCATCAGTGGCGAATCCAGGATTCGGGTCTGGAGGGGGCTGATGTCATAAAAATTTTTTATCGTAGTGACGAATGTCAAACCTCATGGCTTATATAAGCCAATACACTTTAACTTTACAGGCTTTCCTCTCCTGTCAATAAAAATAATAAAGAACACTACAATATTTTCGATAATTTAATAAAAAATACAATGAAATAACTAGCCAAAAAAATGTTTTCGACCGCGCCAACGCTACGAGTGCGAGTGGAATGACTAGAACAGTGGAAAATTTTCGAGCATGTCAAGTCAGAAAGCAATGTTGTCACTATTTTATAACTATTTTTTTAAAATGAAAATTAAGATCAAACAGTTGTAGTGATTTTAAATTACATCAAGATTTTTGGTTTAGCTCTGGGGGGGGGGCGGCAGCCCGATAGCCCCTCCCCTGGATTCGCCACTGTATGCCATTCCTTTATACAACAAAGCAGCAGCTGAAAATTAAGTTGAAAACGAAAACTATAAAAATAAGAACTTTTTAAAAAATAAAGCAAAAATTTTAAAAAAAATGGATAAGTCTGAGTGTCATAAGCTAATTGAAAAATTCGACTTTTTGTAAAAATATCCGCCATTTCATAATGCACTTAGCTGATTGGAAAAATGCCTTCTAATTATCCTGATTTAAGGTAGATTCCTTATAGGAACTCTACCTACTGCAATGGTTCTCATGACACGACTTCCGGAAAATTTCTGCGGATCTACACCTATCATGACCGATATATATATATGATATTTTAATTTTTTAACTTTCTTAAATAATATTTTAATGATACCTCATTTTAATTACTTCATAATTTTAGAAGTTATGGGTTGGAAAGGGATTTTCCCTCCCTCCCCTGCCCTTAACTTAAAGTGCCTTTCAACCTAAGCATGTTGCCCCGTGTTGGAAAGCTCTCGTCATTTGCAATCTCTTCCACCTTCTTTCATTCTTGCAGCCTTAATCCTTATGAAAATAGAGGGCGAAATGCTATTTTCCTTATATTTCCGGACTATTCATTTTGATGCAATTCTTCTACAATTGAAAATAGAAAGAAAATTCAAATTAGGCGAATTATCGCATTATCATAGAGAACAATTTTTACTTTTAAACTTTTTCGATAGCTGCAATTGCTTAGAAGTTATGAGCTGAAAAGCGATTTTCCCTCCCTTCCCCTCCTCTCCTCCTAACTTAAAATATCTTTCAACCTGTGCATGTTACCCCTTGTTGGAAATCTCTCGTCATTTGCAATCTCTTCCATCCGCTTTCATTCCTGCAACTCTAATCCTTCTGGCGAAATGTTCTTTCCCTTATTATTAATAGTAGAGATGAATATAACGGATTGCCTATGTTATCTTGTGAACACGATAAATAGTGTAATTTTGATTAGATTTTAAGTGGCGAGGGATATGTTGTAAGGACGGTGAAAATCTCGGCAGACATCATAGATGGGCCATCCAGCTCAAAGGGGTGGAAATGGTGGGGGGGGGGGCTGAAAATTTCATTTTCCCATAATTCACTTACGAATCAAGATAGAAAGAAATTTGAAATTAGACGAATTATCGCCTCATCATAACAAACAACTTTTGTACTGAAACTTTTTTCATAGCTGTAATTGCTTAGAAGTTGAGCTAAAAAGCCACTTTCAATCCCCTCCCCCAACTTATCATTTCCCCATAGCTATGTTACGACTAAAGATAGAAAATATGTTTCAATTAGGCGAATTATCACCTTATGATAACGAACAACTTTTATACTGAAATTTTTTTACAGCTGGAATTGCTTTGAAAATATGAGCTGAAAAGCGAGATTCAATCACCCCCTCCCCAATTTATAAGTTCCCCACTCCTCCGTTCCGATTGAACATAGAAAGAAAATTTCAATGAGGCGAATTATCACCTAATCATAACGAACAACTTTTACATTGAAAGTTTTTTGACAGCTAGAATTGCTCAGTAGTTATGAGCTGAAAAGTGATCTCCCCCCCCCTCCTCCGCTGTACAACTTAGAGTGAGTGCATGTGACACATTGCTTAAAAGCTCCCATCAGCCGCATTCACTTCCCTCTTCTTATACGGTAAACAAGCTGATATACCCGGCTTTGCTCCAGATTCAAATGCTTGCATGCCTAATATTTTTAATGTAAAAACTACTATTGTATAAAAATTATAATACATAAATTCCTTTTCTGATATGAAACGTTTTTAATATCAATTCAAACAGATGATTTTTAAAAACAGCCGTTTTTTCCATAAATTATTATTTGTTATATAGGTACTTAAAATTTTGTTAAAAATTACTAAAGTAAAAGAAAGGTTTTAATGAATATTTTGAAGTAATTAAATTAAATAGTTAATTATTCATTAATTTAAAGCATGAAAATGAATCAAATCAATAGTTGGTTCTGATATAAATTGTTAATCGTCTACTTTTAAAATTTTCTTTTCACATTCGTCCAGAATTCTGTTAATGTATTCTGGCAACAGTTCATCGTATTATTCCTATCCTCCAACGATAAAGAATATTGTTACGGATTCTGTATAAAATTAGTTTTGAAAAAAACATTAAAATGAGAGAAACAAATTGTATGGAAATCAAATTTTTGTCGCTGAAAACCTAATTTTTTGAAATTTAATATGGTGTAAAATTAGTTTCATGAGATAATATTTTCCATAGATATCACGGAAAAAAGCCCTGCTTAATTTTTAATTAACTGAAATTTTAACTAACTTTGGGCTTTGAAAAGTTGAGAGTGACTTGTCTTAAACAAAAAGTGTGCAAAGTTTGGCTGAAATCAGTCCAGTGGTTTAGGAGAAGATGTGGAACTTAAATACATAGCCACAATGACTCTTATTTATATTAAGATGAATCCAAACTATTACTGTTAAATACTATAAGCTATAAGGAAGGTTTTAGTGAACATTTCGTCACAATTAACTATTTAATTAATTAATAATTAAATATTTAATTTTAATTAATTAAATAGTTCATTTTAATTAATCAGACAGTTAATTTTAATAGTGAAGTTGACAGATTACTTTAATTTGTTAATTAAACAAGGCGGCACCAATATTTGTTTAATGAATTTAATATATAATAGCCAAAAACGATAGATATTTAAATAAGAGTTCGATTTTTCCTTATTGATATTGAAAAATATCTCATTAACTTTAAAATTCTTTTGGGGTTTTCTGGCTGAGTATTTGCTTTTAACTTTCTATCGAGATTTAAATTCACTGTTCAAAATGGCTGCATTCATATCCTATGATTTAAACATATGTATTTAATTTGCCACCTCGGTATTGAATAATTTTTATTCTCTTATGTGTTAAGAATTTAGTGACTATTATCTCTGTAACCAGGGAGTTCTCTAAATGAGCCCATTCTAGTAGTATTTAATATATATTTTAGCATATGACAAAGTGACGTTTGCACAATTATATGGCAACCTAGATTAAATAAATTAATTTTTAAATCTAGAGACTTTCTTCATTCGTGTCAAGAGTGAATTTCTTGTTACTGTTTCAAATGGACTGGCTTAATGTTTTCTAGGAGATATTTGCACTGCTGATATGTTTATTTCTTTATGACTCCTACATGTTGAATGATTATTCGTTGAGATATTAAAAAAATGACCAATGTACTGACCGATAAATTTAACATAACCTTTTGGAATGAAAAATGCAATGATAAAACCTGGATATAGTAAAAAATTAAATGTCATGAAAACAGAATCACGACACAAATATTGCAATGTGTGAAAAAAAATCAAGTCATTGGCTATGTATGTATTGCTCAATATCTAATATCTCATTACTTTCGTAACATTAATGTAAAGGAATGTACCTTTGCCTTCAAGCTTGCCGAAAGATTTTTTTTTCATTCAATCTGTCTGGGCAGACTGGTAGTGATTGCTGACACATTTCCGTAAGTAAAAATTACTTTGTTTTAATTTATTTCGCGGATTATAATAAATTTATGATGGTATTAGATTTAATTTTTAACCTCTTGTATAAAAAAGAAAGCTTTAATTTTTAATATGCATGTTAAATCGTTCATGTTCTCTAAGTACATAAAAGTTTTGAACTAAATTCCTTATTAATAATTAAATTGCTTATGAAATGAAAAAAACGAATTGTAACCACAAAAATATTTTATCATTTAAAGAAATTTTTACTGCTGCATTCTTTTTCCGATAGTTTAATTTTGCTTTTTGAATTGCATTTGTAAAATTTCATGTCTGGAAATTTTAATAAGTAATGATGAATATAAAATGAATGTCTGGATTTTCATTTATAAAAAGGGATAATTGTGTGAAATTAATTAATTACTCGGCGTTAAAGAATATAATTAGAAAAATGTAAACGTAGAATTTTTTTTAAAAATTCTGTTCTTACAATTTTTTCCCTTTTTCTAGTTGAATGCTGAGAGTTTAGAAGCTTAAAGGAGACAAATCCATTTCTTCTGTTTTTAAATTCTAAGCACATTTAGTTTTTATTTTCCATTGGCTTACAAAAATAAAGTTGATAGTCTTGTTCTGTTTTTCATATGAATACTTATGATTATACATTTCTTTCTATTAGAAGTAACTACAACTGTTTGCTGTCAAGCACATTTTAATCTTAAGACTATGATTGCGTAAGGCTGCCTTTATCGTGATAAGATGCTATTTAAGCTTTAATTTTTTGGAATGTTAATAAAAGAATAAGCAATCATGTAGTTGACTTTCCATGAAATTTTATGTGCGTGCGTGAGTGTCTGTTCTTACTTTCATTGCATTCAAAATGTTATCGAAGCAGAAAATATTTTACTGTTAAACACAATCTTATAAAAAAGTTTAATCATAAAAGTTGGAAGTTTAAAAATAAAAATTTAGTAATTTTTGATAGACACGTTTGCTACTAAATAACATTTTAATATGATATATAAAATATCAACATTATTTTAAAACAGCCCCTTCAAAAATTTGAATTTAATTTCTGATTAATATTTTTACATTAATTTATAATCGTGATTAATGCTGATAGAAATACAAACATCATGTGATTAAATAATCAAATTATTAAATATCATAATAAAATATGGTTAATTTGGAAATGAATTTTGATTTTCATTTTCAGGCTTCCGTTCAATTTCCTATTCCCAGAATGGAAGGATATAAGACTTTGGGCGTACTATCAAATATATCTCCTATTTCGTTGGCACTGGCGCTGTCGGTAATATTAATTGCAATAATGTTTTTAGTTCTGAAGCGTAGAAATCTTCCGCCTGGCCCAACTGGTCTTCCATACTTGGGGTACTGGCCATTCCTGAACAACGAAAACATTACTGTTAAAATGGAAGAACTGAAGAAGAAGTACGGAGACGTCTTCAGCCTGACCATCACTGGCCGTCTGTTCATCCACCTGGGAAGTAACAAAGCTGTGCGTGAAGCCCATATTTCGAAAGCAGAATGCTTTGATGGACGATTGCCTTACTTCAGCTTCTTGGAACAATTTTTTGAAAATGGTGAGAACAGTTTATACCAAGCATGCCAAACTCGAATACTAGCATCGCCCAAATAAAAAGGTTTAACTTTATGTGGGAACATATCCATTACCTTGCTTTTTGAATCTCTGCTTTTTAAAAACATTTTATCTCCCTCAAATACTCGACCTTAAATGCTCAATACCTTGTTTTTGATATGCAATAGTCGTTAAATGATTTTTGCAACATTTCAAACGTTTTTGTAATTGAAGTCACATTGCGGGGAAAAATTAATGCATATTCTTTACCCAGTTACATTCTCCATTTGAAAAATATACAAAGATAAGCATTTTTTTCTCATTAAAAAGAAATATAAAATAATAAAAAAAAATTTTTCTCATTAAAAACATAATATAACATCAAATACTGAGTGTTGCCAGATGATAATATAAGTCGCAGAGATATTTATAAAAGTTGACAAACGATTTCTATTATATATGTATTTGAAATGAAGCATTCACAGCACTTTTTGACCACAGCAGTATCTCCTTCCTTCCCAAGTAGCAATGTCTGCTCAAATATTTGATTTAAGAAAATAACAGATGATTCAAAACTGCCGTTTATCTTAATGATTTTGTCACCATCATACCTGCATTAACTAAATCGCTGGTAAATTCCATTACTAGGAAAAATAAATACTGGTTATGATATGTAAATGAGATTATTCCTTTATTTTGTAACTGTTTAAAAAATATTAGGTTGATAATAGGAAGCCATAATGTTACTGAAAACTTAAAAAACAGACTCACTTTTCTTCTTTCTTTTTGTTTCCATGATTAAGATACATGACGAAGCAGAATAACGACTGATCTTTGATATAAGATGTTTTGTAGTTTACTACGAAACAAGCAAAACACAATTCGAACAAACATATACAGTGAAATCTCTGTATGATGCTGATGTCTATGACGATAAACCTGCCAATAATTTTCTATGGTACCGGCGGATTTCCTATTTACTCAATTCATTCTGAACCTGCGTGCAGAGATAATCATTCTTAAATGTACCTCTCTATAACGATAATTTTACCTCTTTAGAAAGCTTGTACAGTACAATTCGGGTTTATTTTTTCCTTGGAAAACGACAACCCATGATCGAGACTGATAGACAACGGGGAAATCGATGGGAGGGGGTTAGAATTCGCAGCCTGTAGTATCGGGCAGATCGGGGCAGAGGGTGTTAGTGATTGGAATGTGCAGGGATGTTTGATTCCTCTGTCTTCGACTGAACACTGTCGGACCTATTCACTTGGAGATAGAACTTCGGACCGACCACTTGTTACTTGAAGTTCGTTTTTGATGTGTTAAAGCTTTCAATCTACGATGGCGCGGCGTAAAGCATAGGCATTTGAAGTCACTACGTAAAACACCTGCATTATTATGAAATACAATTTCAATTACATCTTTCCCCATTACTTTTATTGTATTATTTTTATTACATACTTTTATTGTTAATAAAAATGGTGAATAAAATTTCCACGAATTTGAAGTTTAAAAACTATAATTTCATATTAGAGAGTATTTGTAAGGTGAATGGAACAAGCGCAATAAAATAGTTAGTATATTAGTAGTACATGCACAAGATTTTTGCTACACTAGTAATAAAATGTCTTTCATTATCTAGGATTAAAACATTTTTGCAGAGTGTATGGACATTTCATAGAAATAGATTTAAGTTTCAATTAAGTTTTAGCTGTAGCATGTTGCGTAAAAGAAAAAGTGAAAACCACAGAGATTAAGAACTCCTTTTAGTATACGTGAAAACCATAGTTGGCACTCGGGAAATTTAAGAAAGTTTCGCAATGATTTCCTGATAACTTATGCCATCCATTACTCTGATGAAAACCTCAAAAACGAATAAATCCTTTTTAATAGATGGCTTGTTTTTTGTATATAATTGACGATCAGTGATTTAAAATCCATTTCCAAATACTGGAATGTAGGTGCATCCTCTACTCAGTTAGGGATAAGCATATTTTTATTAACCTTAGTAAGAACAATGATGATGCAATCAAGATTAATTAAAAAGAAAGAACGTGTTCATGTCCGAAAAGTGGAATACAAGTTTAACTTCTTGAAAGACGTATCAGCGAAGAACTACGATCCATAATGAATATTGAATAGATTTTTTTTTAAAAAATATTCGCAGTAATATAATATGAAAACAGCTTTAGTCAATTATATATTAATAAACAACATAACTCATCGGACGTAGAAATATTGAACACTAAGAGTTCAGTCTTCTCCCTTATCAAATATCTGCTAAAAAGGTGAAATTTTAAAATCGAATATTTGGGAAAGTTTATTCGGAATCAATCTTTTGTGCGTAGCGATAATGTGAAAATATGAATATGATATATTAGTATTTGAAGATATTTTATGAGAAAATTATATATTAATATGTTTTATATAGAGATATATTTTACCTCTCATAACTTATTTTGCCAAACTTCAACAAACTTTAAAGATAGAATTGGAAAAATTAACAATAAAACCTTATTTTATTGAAATAAAAAACAATATCATTGTTTCTTCATTTTTTTCTGAGAAAAACTAATTCTATAGTCATGCAACACATGAAATTCGAATTCAAGAACTAAACTTTGATTCCACTTAAATGAAAGACTGATAAAGTATTTTTAGAATAGCAGCTTTAGTTCCGAAAAGTGAAAGAACAATTTAAAGGAAAATTCTAAGCATTTTCACTTCCTTTAAAATAAAACATATATTCTGAACCCTAAACTTATTAGAAATCGTTTTATAGAATTTATCGAAAAAGAACAAAAATAAAAAAAAATTCATTTTCTATAAATTTCCCAAGTTATTCTTCATTTTTCAATGTGCTGACTGCATATTTTTTTCAAATAGGCATTGGTTTCGCCAAAGGAAAACGCTGGAAAGTTCTTCGCAAGTTCTTTATGACAGTCCTGCGAAAACGCGCTTCAATGTTAGGGGAGAAAAGCGTGATCAACACTGTATACGACTCCATCAAGTCCATAGTCAATGATCTAAGAGAAGAAAAGGGAAAACCGGTGAACTTGATTCAGTTTCTGACCCACAAATGCACCGCCAACCTTCGTCTTATGCTGTTCGGAGAAGTTGGTGCATCGGAAGAACAGATCCGAAGAATCACCGAGCTGCATGCGGAAGAATTAGGAGCCATGATTCCACTAAATTTGCTTCTAAGCGGACCACTTGCAAGGTTTGTTCCTTGTTTGTTGTGTGTGTTATGGTGCAACAGCCATAAACCAAGAAAAATTTACAGGCGTTCGTTAGCCATAATAAAGCTTACAAAATTTCATAAAATTAAATTCTCTAATATAAACATAAAGTACTATATTTTTAAGAAGCAGGAATAACTTAC
>BGPR01035527.1:0-15922 GCA_013235015.1 Araneus ventricosus | reverse complement strand
TAGCCAGGTCCATTAATCAAGCACTCATATTCTGTAGGTAATATTTTGCAGTTGCGATGGTTCTAAGCAAACTTGTTCTACCATATCTAGCCAGGTCCATTAATCAAGCACTCATATTCTGTAGGTAATATTTTGCAGTTGCGATGGTTCTAAGCAAAGTTCTTCTACCATATCTAGCCAGGTCCATTAATCAAGCACTCATAAAGGGAAAGCATGACATCTTTTGTTGGCCAAGGCATCCTTGGAACATCAGAGGTGTGACAGAGCTCCAGTATGCGGGGATAGGTTGACATCCTGCAAGACTTTCAGGAGAAACAGGCCCACGATTATGTTTGAGAGGAAACCTTCAGAGGCCAGCTTAACCACAGCTAAAACTCTGTTGCTACAGCGCACATCAGTCTAACAGTTTTTGGATAATGCCGGCTAAGTGCATCAAAGGATAAAACCCATAACCTTCTTAATCCGATTCATACTCATCAGCCATACCATGCCTTAACTCACTAGCCATTGATGAGCAGGTGAAACTTTGTGAAAAAAACTTAATTGATACCATCCATCTATCATATGGAAGAAGACAATAGATATAAGTGTGAATTCTCTCCTCTGAGCGTCCAATCATTTTGAATTTTCAGATATCAGGTTAGAAAGCTTAGCTTTTAAAGTAAATGAATCGATCTTTTTTGCATTTGATTATATCTCTGAAATCTTATCAATACTTTATCCATGATTGTTTAAGAAAATATAGATATATATACGAGATATCAGCTTTTGAACTGAACATGAAAAACGGAAAAAGACGTTTGCGCCGCTCGGAGGATTTTAAGGGATGTTTGAAATTTGATTTAATATGCTAAAAATTGATTTTTTTTTTCACATTATGTTTACAAAGAATTTATTAAAAAATACAGTGGAAAATAAAATACTTTTGAAATAGCAATGGTGCCTTTGAACTTGAGAGGTATTTAACGTATTTCAAATGCCATAATACATACGTTAATGTAGGATGACAAATGAAAATAAAATATTACTCTTGTGTTTGCCTGTTTCAAAACGAAAAAAAATAACTATATTAAAAAAAATAGTAAATACTCTAAACAGATAAATTTCATTAATAAAAAACACTTTTTAATCGAATTCTAATAAATGTCTTCTTAAAATAGGCGTCAATGACAAATTTATTATTCACTTCAAAAAAATTCTTCAATCATTCATTAATTTTTCCACATTTAAAAAAAATTGGAATTTTGAAATTAATGATATTATGTTTCTAATAGAAAGTAGACTCGAAGAAGTGGCGGAATGTAGAAATTTATTTATTAAAATTGTTTTAAAATTATTATGAGAATTATACTTTTTTATCTGAACTTGTGCAACTTTTTATTTATTTATTGCTATAAAAATGTTATAATATATTTAATAGCAACAACCGTTACCTAATAAATCAAATTTGAATGATATGTTAGAACGCATAAAACTGATTATTAAACCTCAAATAATAAAATGTTTCTCTTTTGTAATGTGAAAGACATTCATCATTTACTATATTTTAATTATACGAAAAAGAAATTACAAAAGAACCAGAAGAAGTAAACAATAGTAATAACAATATAACTTTAAGCGCGCAACGTAGCAGCATCCAGTGATTGCATTAACAATATTGTCTATAATCAACTAACCAATTCAGATACAATTAAATAACAAAAATCATGCTTCAATATAAATTATCACAAATTAAGATGAAACAAATAAAATGGAAAAAAATGAAAGAGAACATGGGTGGCGAACTTTTTCAAAGTTAAATTATTTCACTAGTACTCATCATTTACTACTCATATTGTTATATAAAAATCAATGCATTTGAATATCAGAATTTATAAAAATTCATTTTAATTTCAAATTTCAATCAAATGCACCAAAGCTATACTTACTCAACGAATACGCTGTCTAACACTTTCCCTCGAATAACACCAACACTAACAGAAGTGAAACCATATGGTGTGACACTGGGCATTTTCATCGACTTCCCACCACATTTTCACATTTCCCTTTTCGTCTCTGATGTCCTTTTCTCGCAATAGATGTCGCCACGATACAAAAATCGACGTTTTGTTAAGAACCCGTCAGGCAGAGAAATAGAGTGTGTCATATACTATAAGAGACTGCGTTAGTTTTATTTTAGAATTGGCGCTTTTTATTATATATTTCAATGCTGAACAACGTGACGAGAGGTTATAAAAAGTAAATTGCCTTTTTTACAAGTAGAACACTATTTTTACGATGTTGTTCAAACATCGTAACGCTGAACAATATCCTAACAATCCTATTGTTAAGTATGATTTGCTACTAGGGTTCATAACAGAAAGTAGCTATAAGAATTTTTACACGATTTGTTAGTTGAAAAATTAAAAACAAAAGAAAGAAAAAAAAATGTCTTTTTTCTCCTGTTCTTTCCTGAGAAATATTTTTTTTAAAAAAACGAGCCTTGTTATTTTATATATGTGAGTATGTCTGTCCACCACGAAACCATTACGATCTATGATAATAGCAACCTCGTTTAGTAACTTCTTCATTCTGTTGAAGATCGACTTCTAGAGTATTCTTTTGAGGCTCTTCTACGTGATGGAAGCCCAGTGAACTGATGATTTCAGAAATAAATGCTTTATGACAAAAGTGCTCTGTCACTCTTAGAAGTAAATAAAGGTAAGCATAAGAAGTATAAATTATTTGGCAAGAAACAATAAACATAAGAACTAACTATGTATAATGATAAATTCTTAAGTTAAAAGGAAGAATCAAACACCTATTTCATATACATGTCGTTGATTTACATCGGAAAACTATTTTCGCCTTCCTCACATCCACTGAAGGCAAATCTTATGTATTGGTTCATTTTACGGTAGTAAAAGCATCTTAGAAACATCCCTGCACTAGACTGTTGATTGAATTGTTGGCAGGTCGCATAGACCTCCATAATAAATTACAAAAATATTTATTTTAAATGCATATATATAATAAAGCTATTGATATATGTACGTACGCAGTTGCGCAATAAGCAACCTCTACTCCAAAATAAAGATTTGTGACAATCTAAAGTGAGCTTACCTGCGATGGAATAAAAGCCAATTTTAATAAAATTGATGTATGCCATTCTTACCATACAGAAATTCTTTTCGGTGTTGATTTTGAGTTGTTCAATCTCAATTAAAATTTTTCTAACTTTATTTATATAAATATATCTTGTGAAAATCTCTAATTAAAATAACCAAAGTTTTTTCCGCTCGTCAAGATTTAGTTGAAAAAAATATTGCATTTTATACGATGTCTTTTACATTGTTCGAATTTCTTTTTATTTATACCACTGCATATCAACATTTTATAAAAAGAATTGCATAAACTTTTTCTACTAACATATTTGGCATAATATATTCTTTATTTTAAAATTTAGGCTTTTAATCGTAGAATTTCAATTCTATGTTTGAAAAGTCATGCCATATTATGATTTTTTTCAGAGGAAATTTCAAATGCTTTCTGATAAATATTTAGATATTAGACAAAATACAATTATTGTTGTCATAACTTATTATATGACGCAATACGACGGCCACCAATCGAAAGCGGATGAAATTTCACTTCAAAAATGTATATAAAATTTCATAATAAAACCACAATTAATCGATAAAAAAATGTTGAAAAGATCACGATTTTGTGAGTGAGTCGAAATGTTGGCTAGAGCACCGACAAGTGTGGAGCGACGCACTCCCGTGCACAAAACTACTTTTAGTAGCCTTTTACCTATAAAAAAATAAATTGATTTTGATCAAGCGTACTCCAAATTAGTAGTTTCTTATATTTTTAATGAAAAAATATCTGTATTCTGTACATTAGTAAGCGAGTGACTTCAATTAATAAAGTTTATTTTAATTACCAAGATGTTGCAACAGAATAACATTCTACGAAGGCAGTTTAAATGACAACTGAAATCTTATGAAAAATAAATATCGCTAAGCTCTTCGGAAAAGGCAAATGGAATAAATCCCTTTAACTAGCGGTTTAGTGGAGCCAGAAAGCACCGGAAAGCCGTTCCGACACTGCTTATTTTCTTGCGAGAAATATATTAGAAAAAACTATAAAATAGAAAACAGTGCCATCTTAGCCGTATCCTTACCCTCGAAAGTATTATTGGTAGTTAAAATTAGTAAAAGTATTAAGCGAGCGGTGGCGAGAAAGGATGCAGGGTACAGTTTCAACATAAAAACTGTTTTATTGTTGACATTGGATTATTTCACGATTCAAGTACTTAGATAGAACAATTATAAAATTTAAATACACACGCACAAATTATTGTGTAGTGATCTGCTTCTTCTCCCTGTCACCCGTTCCATTCTGTCACTCCACTCCCGCCCTGCTTAACTACACCAGCCAGGTCACAGCGTTCTGAAACTGCTTCATTTACGACTACACCAGAGGTTCCCAACCTGTGAAACGCGTACCCCTGGGGGTACGAGAAAGTCGTCTTGGTAAAGGCGAAAAACACAAAACATAAGAATATTCTAGAATTTTGTTTCCTCAAGTGTTGCTGTTGTTGTTTCATGTCCCCCCTGGTCCAAGTACTAGACCGGGTCCATGATACCATGTCGCTTTAATAGTACCACAAGTCCATTTTAACCTTCAATCCACAGCTGCCTCGCAGAGGCGCCAATACAGTCATTGACATGAGCAGGAGAAGCAGGGCAAGAGGAATAAGTTTTTTCCTTGTCCACGAATTTCAATCTTTTGAAATGGCCACTACGAAGTCTGGCCAATGCAATCTGCGCGTATCTTGTGCCTTCGGACTGTAGGGACACACCTGGACGATTTTCAGCATACCATTCGCGTGCGGGAGGGACTTTCCAAGTAGAATTTGCTTTAGCCCTGTGGATAGAAAATATTTCGGACGCTAAGAGTTCACCAGAGGTGGCAGAATGAAGAGCACTTCCCTCTTTCGCAAGCAAGTCCGCCACCTCATTGCCGAGGACTCCAACATGGGAGGGAATCCATTGAATGCAAACTCTGCTTTTCTGTGTAAGTGAAACAATTTTGGAAATAATTTTGGAAATCTTATCTCAAGTTCGTATGAAAAATGAAAGTGAAAAGTGTACAAATACGAAAACCTGATCAGTAAATGCGAAATTATTTTAATGCTGTTTTTATCTGTTTTGAAGTTGAACAAATACTATTTTTAAAAAATGGAACAAAATGTAAAGTCAAAAGTCAGTCCTGCACATTTTATTAAGTTTATTACAGTCGTTTGACTCTCCAACTAATCTAAGTCCTTGCCGTTATTAATAAAATCTTTTTGTGCCGAGGGATGGTTGGGAGGGGTTTAACAATAGGGGGGGACTCAAAAACAGAAAGTCTAATTAAGGAGTGAAAAAGGCTGGGAACCGCTGCACTACACCACTGCCTTGAACATTTCAAACTTGAAGTTTGTGAAACTATGCACCTACCTCGAAGCGCAAAGCAGTCATGACGCATGAAAATAACTTAAATTCTGTATATTTTCTTAATTAATAATGAAACACGAAGCAAAAAATTGAGATGAAGCGGAACAGAAAATGAAAATTGTGGTAATTCCTCGTTTTGCAATTATAATGCATGACGTGTTTATTTTATAAAGCAGCTGACACCTAACGATAGGATTTTATCTTAGTTTCAAAAACAGGTGGTCATGTTTCTATTTTATGATGTGTTTAAGGCAAAACTAGCCAGCCTAAAATTTCTGAACTAAGAAATGATCAACGAAGATTCCTCTGCAACAATATTTAGAAAAATCAAAATGTTCCTACTGAAATGTTTGCAGAATTTTATATTTGTACATTATGCAATTTCAGCCTTTAATTAAAAATAATAATAAAAAATTCTACCATCGAGTGTCAGCACGTCTGAATCTGACAGTAAATAAATATCTAAAAAACATATAAGTTTCTGAAGTTGCATTAAACAAAATTAATTAAAATATTATATTTTAAAGTTTGAAAAAAATGTAAAAAAAATCTCATTATTTCATAGAAAGAATATTTCCGTAATCTTTGAATTCAGTTGATTTTGAGTTTATTCTTAAAGCATTCACGGAATTACAACAATGGGACGAGACTTGTATCATAGTGAAAAACCTAAAAAATGCTGACTTTTTTCTTGAAAATTTATTTTTAACGGAAGTAATATTCGAAGTATTTAAGTATTTCTTTTTTTGCCAACTAATATTCTGGAAAAAGTATATCAATTGCGATACGAGAAAAATTGTTAATAAATACACTGGCGTCCAAAAGTTAAGCAGAATTTTTAAGATGCGAAAAATTTGAAATTAATACGGATAGAACGGTTCGCAGTCAGTTGCGGTGAATCGTGGGACATACAATAGAGTATCATATACATTTTACAGTGAAGATTCGGTCACGAGGGCAGAGGGCGACCAGAAAGTGATGAAGAAGAAGTGATAAAGGGTTGAAAGTTTCATCAATGATTTTGTTTGATGATCTTAATATTTGCATTCTTTTTCGTAAAAATAGCACGAATATTCTGAAAATATAAGGATTTATTTAAAAAATACCAAATTTCTTCCTCATGTTTTTTGCTTATAACATGCAGAGTTTTCCACCAAATTATGCAAAACATACATAATACTTGGTAATGTGTAAAAGAAACATTCTATTAAAATACTTTGAATATTCGATTAAATAAGAGTATTTTTAGTAATTAATTATTAACTGGGCATGTGCGAAACATAGCATGATTTTTCGTTCATATTTTCAAAGAGAAATATGTAGGGCAGATTATATAAAAATTCCAGTTGAATATCGCTAAGATTCAGAAAGATGTCGGCATTTCAGCGCGGTGAAAAAGGGTTTTTCTTCACTGTAAAATGTGAGTTCCAACGATTGTATGTCCCATGATTCTCCGCAACAGATTATGGACCATTGTATCCATATTAAGTTTTTCGCATATTAAGAATCGGGCTAAATGTTTGGACACTAGTGTATGCCATCAGTGGCGAATCCAGGATTCGGGTCTGGAGGGGGCTGATGTCATAAAAATTTTTTATCGTAGTGACGAATGTCAAACCTCATGGCTTATATAAGCCAATACACTTTAACTTTACAGGCTTTCCTCTCCTGTCAATAAAAATAATAAAGAACACTACAATATTTTCGATAATTTAATAAAAAATACAATGAAATAACTAGCCAAAAAAATGTTTTCGACCGCGCCAACGCTACGAGTGCGAGTGGAATGACTAGAACAGTGGAAAATTTTCGAGCATGTCAAGTCAGAAAGCAATGTTGTCACTATTTTATAACTATTTTTTTAAAATGAAAATTAAGATCAAACAGTTGTAGTGATTTTAAATTACATCAAGATTTTTGGTTTAGCTCTGGGGGGGGGGCGGCAGCCCGATAGCCCCTCCCCTGGATTCGCCACTGTATGCCATTCCTTTATACAACAAAGCAGCAGCTGAAAATTAAGTTGAAAACGAAAACTATAAAAATAAGAACTTTTTAAAAAATAAAGCAAAAATTTTAAAAAAAATGGATAAGTCTGAGTGTCATAAGCTAATTGAAAAATTCGACTTTTTGTAAAAATATCCGCCATTTCATAATGCACTTAGCTGATTGGAAAAATGCCTTCTAATTATCCTGATTTAAGGTAGATTCCTTATAGGAACTCTACCTACTGCAATGGTTCTCATGACACGACTTCCGGAAAATTTCTGCGGATCTACACCTATCATGACCGATATATATATATGATATTTTAATTTTTTAACTTTCTTAAATAATATTTTAATGATACCTCATTTTAATTACTTCATAATTTTAGAAGTTATGGGTTGGAAAGGGATTTTCCCTCCCTCCCCTGCCCTTAACTTAAAGTGCCTTTCAACCTAAGCATGTTGCCCCGTGTTGGAAAGCTCTCGTCATTTGCAATCTCTTCCACCTTCTTTCATTCTTGCAGCCTTAATCCTTATGAAAATAGAGGGCGAAATGCTATTTTCCTTATATTTCCGGACTATTCATTTTGATGCAATTCTTCTACAATTGAAAATAGAAAGAAAATTCAAATTAGGCGAATTATCGCATTATCATAGAGAACAATTTTTACTTTTAAACTTTTTCGATAGCTGCAATTGCTTAGAAGTTATGAGCTGAAAAGCGATTTTCCCTCCCTTCCCCTCCTCTCCTCCTAACTTAAAATATCTTTCAACCTGTGCATGTTACCCCTTGTTGGAAATCTCTCGTCATTTGCAATCTCTTCCATCCGCTTTCATTCCTGCAACTCTAATCCTTCTGGCGAAATGTTCTTTCCCTTATTATTAATAGTAGAGATGAATATAACGGATTGCCTATGTTATCTTGTGAACACGATAAATAGTGTAATTTTGATTAGATTTTAAGTGGCGAGGGATATGTTGTAAGGACGGTGAAAATCTCGGCAGACATCATAGATGGGCCATCCAGCTCAAAGGGGTGGAAATGGTGGGGGGGGGGGCTGAAAATTTCATTTTCCCATAATTCACTTACGAATCAAGATAGAAAGAAATTTGAAATTAGACGAATTATCGCCTCATCATAACAAACAACTTTTGTACTGAAACTTTTTTCATAGCTGTAATTGCTTAGAAGTTGAGCTAAAAAGCCACTTTCAATCCCCTCCCCCAACTTATCATTTCCCCATAGCTATGTTACGACTAAAGATAGAAAATATGTTTCAATTAGGCGAATTATCACCTTATGATAACGAACAACTTTTATACTGAAATTTTTTTACAGCTGGAATTGCTTTGAAAATATGAGCTGAAAAGCGAGATTCAATCACCCCCTCCCCAATTTATAAGTTCCCCACTCCTCCGTTCCGATTGAACATAGAAAGAAAATTTCAATGAGGCGAATTATCACCTAATCATAACGAACAACTTTTACATTGAAAGTTTTTTGACAGCTAGAATTGCTCAGTAGTTATGAGCTGAAAAGTGATCTCCCCCCCCCTCCTCCGCTGTACAACTTAGAGTGAGTGCATGTGACACATTGCTTAAAAGCTCCCATCAGCCGCATTCACTTCCCTCTTCTTATACGGTAAACAAGCTGATATACCCGGCTTTGCTCCAGATTCAAATGCTTGCATGCCTAATATTTTTAATGTAAAAACTACTATTGTATAAAAATTATAATACATAAATTCCTTTTCTGATATGAAACGTTTTTAATATCAATTCAAACAGATGATTTTTAAAAACAGCCGTTTTTTCCATAAATTATTATTTGTTATATAGGTACTTAAAATTTTGTTAAAAATTACTAAAGTAAAAGAAAGGTTTTAATGAATATTTTGAAGTAATTAAATTAAATAGTTAATTATTCATTAATTTAAAGCATGAAAATGAATCAAATCAATAGTTGGTTCTGATATAAATTGTTAATCGTCTACTTTTAAAATTTTCTTTTCACATTCGTCCAGAATTCTGTTAATGTATTCTGGCAACAGTTCATCGTATTATTCCTATCCTCCAACGATAAAGAATATTGTTACGGATTCTGTATAAAATTAGTTTTGAAAAAAACATTAAAATGAGAGAAACAAATTGTATGGAAATCAAATTTTTGTCGCTGAAAACCTAATTTTTTGAAATTTAATATGGTGTAAAATTAGTTTCATGAGATAATATTTTCCATAGATATCACGGAAAAAAGCCCTGCTTAATTTTTAATTAACTGAAATTTTAACTAACTTTGGGCTTTGAAAAGTTGAGAGTGACTTGTCTTAAACAAAAAGTGTGCAAAGTTTGGCTGAAATCAGTCCAGTGGTTTAGGAGAAGATGTGGAACTTAAATACATAGCCACAATGACTCTTATTTATATTAAGATGAATCCAAACTATTACTGTTAAATACTATAAGCTATAAGGAAGGTTTTAGTGAACATTTCGTCACAATTAACTATTTAATTAATTAATAATTAAATATTTAATTTTAATTAATTAAATAGTTCATTTTAATTAATCAGACAGTTAATTTTAATAGTGAAGTTGACAGATTACTTTAATTTGTTAATTAAACAAGGCGGCACCAATATTTGTTTAATGAATTTAATATATAATAGCCAAAAACGATAGATATTTAAATAAGAGTTCGATTTTTCCTTATTGATATTGAAAAATATCTCATTAACTTTAAAATTCTTTTGGGGTTTTCTGGCTGAGTATTTGCTTTTAACTTTCTATCGAGATTTAAATTCACTGTTCAAAATGGCTGCATTCATATCCTATGATTTAAACATATGTATTTAATTTGCCACCTCGGTATTGAATAATTTTTATTCTCTTATGTGTTAAGAATTTAGTGACTATTATCTCTGTAACCAGGGAGTTCTCTAAATGAGCCCATTCTAGTAGTATTTAATATATATTTTAGCATATGACAAAGTGACGTTTGCACAATTATATGGCAACCTAGATTAAATAAATTAATTTTTAAATCTAGAGACTTTCTTCATTCGTGTCAAGAGTGAATTTCTTGTTACTGTTTCAAATGGACTGGCTTAATGTTTTCTAGGAGATATTTGCACTGCTGATATGTTTATTTCTTTATGACTCCTACATGTTGAATGATTATTCGTTGAGATATTAAAAAAATGACCAATGTACTGACCGATAAATTTAACATAACCTTTTGGAATGAAAAATGCAATGATAAAACCTGGATATAGTAAAAAATTAAATGTCATGAAAACAGAATCACGACACAAATATTGCAATGTGTGAAAAAAAATCAAGTCATTGGCTATGTATGTATTGCTCAATATCTAATATCTCATTACTTTCGTAACATTAATGTAAAGGAATGTACCTTTGCCTTCAAGCTTGCCGAAAGATTTTTTTTTCATTCAATCTGTCTGGGCAGACTGGTAGTGATTGCTGACACATTTCCGTAAGTAAAAATTACTTTGTTTTAATTTATTTCGCGGATTATAATAAATTTATGATGGTATTAGATTTAATTTTTAACCTCTTGTATAAAAAAGAAAGCTTTAATTTTTAATATGCATGTTAAATCGTTCATGTTCTCTAAGTACATAAAAGTTTTGAACTAAATTCCTTATTAATAATTAAATTGCTTATGAAATGAAAAAAACGAATTGTAACCACAAAAATATTTTATCATTTAAAGAAATTTTTACTGCTGCATTCTTTTTCCGATAGTTTAATTTTGCTTTTTGAATTGCATTTGTAAAATTTCATGTCTGGAAATTTTAATAAGTAATGATGAATATAAAATGAATGTCTGGATTTTCATTTATAAAAAGGGATAATTGTGTGAAATTAATTAATTACTCGGCGTTAAAGAATATAATTAGAAAAATGTAAACGTAGAATTTTTTTTAAAAATTCTGTTCTTACAATTTTTTCCCTTTTTCTAGTTGAATGCTGAGAGTTTAGAAGCTTAAAGGAGACAAATCCATTTCTTCTGTTTTTAAATTCTAAGCACATTTAGTTTTTATTTTCCATTGGCTTACAAAAATAAAGTTGATAGTCTTGTTCTGTTTTTCATATGAATACTTATGATTATACATTTCTTTCTATTAGAAGTAACTACAACTGTTTGCTGTCAAGCACATTTTAATCTTAAGACTATGATTGCGTAAGGCTGCCTTTATCGTGATAAGATGCTATTTAAGCTTTAATTTTTTGGAATGTTAATAAAAGAATAAGCAATCATGTAGTTGACTTTCCATGAAATTTTATGTGCGTGCGTGAGTGTCTGTTCTTACTTTCATTGCATTCAAAATGTTATCGAAGCAGAAAATATTTTACTGTTAAACACAATCTTATAAAAAAGTTTAATCATAAAAGTTGGAAGTTTAAAAATAAAAATTTAGTAATTTTTGATAGACACGTTTGCTACTAAATAACATTTTAATATGATATATAAAATATCAACATTATTTTAAAACAGCCCCTTCAAAAATTTGAATTTAATTTCTGATTAATATTTTTACATTAATTTATAATCGTGATTAATGCTGATAGAAATACAAACATCATGTGATTAAATAATCAAATTATTAAATATCATAATAAAATATGGTTAATTTGGAAATGAATTTTGATTTTCATTTTCAGGCTTCCGTTCAATTTCCTATTCCCAGAATGGAAGGATATAAGACTTTGGGCGTACTATCAAATATATCTCCTATTTCGTTGGCACTGGCGCTGTCGGTAATATTAATTGCAATAATGTTTTTAGTTCTGAAGCGTAGAAATCTTCCGCCTGGCCCAACTGGTCTTCCATACTTGGGGTACTGGCCATTCCTGAACAACGAAAACATTACTGTTAAAATGGAAGAACTGAAGAAGAAGTACGGAGACGTCTTCAGCCTGACCATCACTGGCCGTCTGTTCATCCACCTGGGAAGTAACAAAGCTGTGCGTGAAGCCCATATTTCGAAAGCAGAATGCTTTGATGGACGATTGCCTTACTTCAGCTTCTTGGAACAATTTTTTGAAAATGGTGAGAACAGTTTATACCAAGCATGCCAAACTCGAATACTAGCATCGCCCAAATAAAAAGGTTTAACTTTATGTGGGAACATATCCATTACCTTGCTTTTTGAATCTCTGCTTTTTAAAAACATTTTATCTCCCTCAAATACTCGACCTTAAATGCTCAATACCTTGTTTTTGATATGCAATAGTCGTTAAATGATTTTTGCAACATTTCAAACGTTTTTGTAATTGAAGTCACATTGCGGGGAAAAATTAATGCATATTCTTTACCCAGTTACATTCTCCATTTGAAAAATATACAAAGATAAGCATTTTTTTCTCATTAAAAAGAAATATAAAATAATAAAAAAAAATTTTTCTCATTAAAAACATAATATAACATCAAATACTGAGTGTTGCCAGATGATAATATAAGTCGCAGAGATATTTATAAAAGTTGACAAACGATTTCTATTATATATGTATTTGAAATGAAGCATTCACAGCACTTTTTGACCACAGCAGTATCTCCTTCCTTCCCAAGTAGCAATGTCTGCTCAAATATTTGATTTAAGAAAATAACAGATGATTCAAAACTGCCGTTTATCTTAATGATTTTGTCACCATCATACCTGCATTAACTAAATCGCTGGTAAATTCCATTACTAGGAAAAATAAATACTGGTTATGATATGTAAATGAGATTATTCCTTTATTTTGTAACTGTTTAAAAAATATTAGGTTGATAATAGGAAGCCATAATGTTACTGAAAACTTAAAAAACAGACTCACTTTTCTTCTTTCTTTTTGTTTCCATGATTAAGATACATGACGAAGCAGAATAACGACTGATCTTTGATATAAGATGTTTTGTAGTTTACTACGAAACAAGCAAAACACAATTCGAACAAACATATACAGTGAAATCTCTGTATGATGCTGATGTCTATGACGATAAACCTGCCAATAATTTTCTATGGTACCGGCGGATTTCCTATTTACTCAATTCATTCTGAACCTGCGTGCAGAGATAATCATTCTTAAATGTACCTCTCTATAACGATAATTTTACCTCTTTAGAAAGCTTGTACAGTACAATTCGGGTTTATTTTTTCCTTGGAAAACGACAACCCATGATCGAGACTGATAGACAACGGGGAAATCGATGGGAGGGGGTTAGAATTCGCAGCCTGTAGTATCGGGCAGATCGGGGCAGAGGGTGTTAGTGATTGGAATGTGCAGGGATGTTTGATTCCTCTGTCTTCGACTGAACACTGTCGGACCTATTCACTTGGAGATAGAACTTCGGACCGACCACTTGTTACTTGAAGTTCGTTTTTGATGTGTTAAAGCTTTCAATCTACGATGGCGCGGCGTAAAGCATAGGCATTTGAAGTCACTACGTAAAACACCTGCATTATTATGAAATACAATTTCAATTACATCTTTCCCCATTACTTTTATTGTATTATTTTTATTACATACTTTTATTGTTAATAAAAATGGTGAATAAAATTTCCACGAATTTGAAGTTTAAAAACTATAATTTCATATTAGAGAGTATTTGTAAGGTGAATGGAACAAGCGCAATAAAATAGTTAGTATATTAGTAGTACATGCACAAGATTTTTGCTACACTAGTAATAAAATGTCTTTCATTATCTAGGATTAAAACATTTTTGCAGAGTGTATGGACATTTCATAGAAATAGATTTAAGTTTCAATTAAGTTTTAGCTGTAGCATGTTGCGTAAAAGAAAAAGTGAAAACCACAGAGATTAAGAACTCCTTTTAGTATACGTGAAAACCATAGTTGGCACTCGGGAAATTTAAGAAAGTTTCGCAATGATTTCCTGATAACTTATGCCATCCATTACTCTGATGAAAACCTCAAAAACGAATAAATCCTTTTTAATAGATGGCTTGTTTTTTGTATATAATTGACGATCAGTGATTTAAAATCCATTTCCAAATACTGGAATGTAGGTGCATCCTCTACTCAGTTAGGGATAAGCATATTTTTATTAACCTTAGTAAGAACAATGATGATGCAATCAAGATTAATTAAAAAGAAAGAACGTGTTCATGTCCGAAAAGTGGAATACAAGTTTAACTTCTTGAAAGACGTATCAGCGAAGAACTACGATCCATAATGAATATTGAATAGATTTTTTTTTAAAAAATATTCGCAGTAATATAATATGAAAACAGCTTTAGTCAATTATATATTAATAAACAACATAACTCATCGGACGTAGAAATATTGAACACTAAGAGTTCAGTCTTCTCCCTTATCAAATATCTGCTAAAAAGGTGAAATTTTAAAATCGAATATTTGGGAAAGTTTATTCGGAATCAATCTTTTGTGCGTAGCGATAATGTGAAAATATGAATATGATATATTAGTATTTGAAGATATTTTATGAGAAAATTATATATTAATATGTTTTATATAGAGATATATTTTACCTCTCATAACTTATTTTGCCAAACTTCAACAAACTTTAAAGATAGAATTGGAAAAATTAACAATAAAACCTTATTTTATTGAAATAAAAAACAATATCATTGTTTCTTCATTTTTTTCTGAGAAAAACTAATTCTATAGTCATGCAACACATGAAATTCGAATTCAAGAACTAAACTTTGATTCCACTTAAATGAAAGACTGATAAAGTATTTTTAGAATAGCAGCTTTAGTTCCGAAAAGTGAAAGAACAATTTAAAGGAAAATTCTAAGCATTTTCACTTCCTTTAAAATAAAACATATATTCTGAACCCTAAACTTATTAGAAATCGTTTTATAGAATTTATCGAAAAAGAACAAAAATAAAAAAAAATTCATTTTCTATAAATTTCCCAAGTTATTCTTCATTTTTCAATGTGCTGACTGCATATTTTTTTCAAATAGGCATTGGTTTCGCCAAAGGAAAACGCTGGAAAGTTCTTCGCAAGTTCTTTATGACAGTCCTGCGAAAACGCGCTTCAATGTTAGGGGAGAAAAGCGTGATCAACACTGTATACGACTCCATCAAGTCCATAGTCAATGATCTAAGAGAAGAAAAGGGAAAACCGGTGAACTTGATTCAGTTTCTGACCCACAAATGCACCGCCAACCTTCGTCTTATGCTGTTCGGAGAAGTTGGTGCATCGGAAGAACAGATCCGAAGAATCACCGAGCTGCATGCGGAAGAATTAGGAGCCATGATTCCACTAAATTTGCTTCTAAGCGGACCACTTGCAAGGTTTGTTCCTTGTTTGTTGTGTGTGTTATGGTGCAACAGCCATAAACCAAGAAAAATTTACAGGCGTTCGTTAGCCATAATAAAGCTTACAAAATTTCATAAAATTAAATTCTCTAATATAAACATAAAGTACTATATTTTTAAGAAGCAGGAATAACTTAC
>BGPR01035526.1:0-15922 GCA_013235015.1 Araneus ventricosus | reverse complement strand
CAAAAGATAGAAATTTAAAAGAGATGCACGTAACAGTTTTTCCACATACCAGCTCAGGACAGAGCTGTAAATCTTCTCCAGTAATGGTATTCCGTTCTTTAGTGCATGCAGTGGGGCCAGCAGATTCTCTTAAAATGCAGATGGTGGACTGAGATTAACCCTTGTGGATTTTTTTTTGGCCCAAAATTTTATACGGGCCTGCATTTCGATAAAACTGTACCATTTTACATCCATCTAGCTATTCAAGTTTTGGACCTGGCGTTCACTTTGACCTCAGACATACAGGCCAGGTGAACTTATTGGACAGTTTGTCCAAAATTTGATAGGAAACCTACAAATTATATTTACATACAAATTTCCATCCATGGCTCATAGTTTCAGGTTATCCGTTTCTGCGACAGACATAATTTCAAAATTGTGTTTTTTTCAAGTCTGGGGTCAATCATGGAGATTCATGTCAAAATCTCAGGTTCCAATTTTTTTGACTGATTACTTTCTCTTCTTCGTACTTTTGAAAGTAAAAGCAGCCTATCCGCATCAAAGCAGACTGTATGCAGTCACATGAAATGCAATGACAAAATTACAGGATGATGAATATAATCAATATAGGAGTCAAATTAAAATTGGGTACTTGTAAGAATCCAGCCTTACAAAACTTGCACAGTTACTAGAGGCAGATATTCAAAAATGGATTTTTTCCTGTAGATCTTCTAAATAAAATGTTTTAAAAAAAATTTCCTCCCAGTTTATGCAAGAAAAGTTTGGAAGGTTGGCATTTCACTTTCCATAGACTATCCAAGAAAGCATTTCCCACCACTGTATTTAACTGAGTTTACAGGAAAGCTCTACATGAACAACCCTGTCCCATCCTTGGCAGCCCCATCTCCACGGCTCCCAGCGGAGGAATTTATGGACACATCACCCAATCTCACAAGCAGGAGTATTACAAGTGGCTGTGAGGGTTCAGATTATACAGAGAAATTATTGAAATTAAATCTGCTTAATTAAGATTCTTAGACAGTCTAATTAATTGGCGTCCAGATGATTGCTGGACTAAGATGACGTCAGAAGGGGGGGGGCTGACAAAACAAAGGGGTTAAGACCCACAGGAGTAGGGCTTTTCAAGCAGGGGTGAAGGCGGACCCTCTGGCAGAATTTTACATTAGAGGAAGTTCTATTTGTCCACTGAAAGACAGTTCTTAGCCTTTTGAAGACACAAATAAACATGTAGCCAAAAGCTTGGGAAATCTATAAAAGCCATACAGAAAACCTTGTTTCTTATTATATGAATTTTCCTTCGTGCCGAAGGTTCTTACTTATCCTTGAACCTTTGTAGCCCCTTTACATACCACGACGACAAACCTTTCAGACAAACTTTCTTTATATCTGGGTTTGTAATCCAAGAAAAAATCATTGCATTTACTTTGTAGGGAGGTGGTCGATTTTTTCTTTGTAAAGAAATAGTATTTTTTATTTATAATGAAGGTAGAGTGTTACCTGATGGTTTATAATTTGACTTTTAAACAACCATCAGATAACTATTACTGATATATTACCAGGGGAACTCTGTTTGAAATTGTACTTCTATTTTCGGTCCTTTCCTTGGGTTTTCAAGTTTACAAAATTTCTCTTTCAGACATTTTGTGGACAATTTCCAGAATTCATTTTTGAATCTACCTTAAGGTAACCCTTCAGCAAGTCTGAGGCCGGATTCTTTCCTTAAAATGTTCCACTTTCCAGTTTTTTACTGGGTGGGGACTGTATTCATTCTCAATTTTTTGTCCCCAAATTCTATTTAATAACAAAACTATTTTCAGCTCCTTATTTCTTCCTTCCTATAATGTTTAAGTCCTGGGGCTAAGGTGCTTGGTTTGCACTCTTGACTAGAAAATATGAGTGAAATCAGAGCTATAGAAAAGAATGATAACTGATTTCCTGCATTATTTAAGTAATGCATAGATTCTTGACTCGTTGTTTCAGGAAGCCAGTACTAAAATGGCCCAGATAGCAAAAGAATGCTTGTCTAAAGGTTTTTTGGGAAACCACAATAGATGACAAGCGTGGGATTATCACAATGGTTCCATGACAAGGTTGAACCTTTTAATGAGTGGAAAGAAAGGTTCGCTAGTCAATGATAAGGTTTTCTGTGGAGGTTTTAGTAGATTCCAGCGAAACAAGGTTTCTGTAAGGTTTTTAAATTTCCCACACTTTTATTACAGAAGCTTGTTTAAGGCTTTCAAAAGGTTATTGTTAAGAACCCTCTTCAAGCCATGTCAAATATTCCCCTCCAGAAGCCATACTCTTGAAGGATCCAACCCTTCCCCTCTTTAAAAGCCAAGCAGAAGTAGCCCCCCCGCATCCCCATATCTGACGTCATCACCCAGAGTTTATCTGGGTGTGTTAGTTAATCTTAAGTAAATTATGGTAATAACTTTAAATGGTGATTCAATCCAATTTTAATTAAAACTTATTAGATTGTAGATTGGACAATTGTCAAATCCTTTAAATGACCGGGTATCAGACGCGCCATGGGGTTGGAAGGCCATTAATGGCTACACATGACTGACAGGACAGGTAATTAATAAAGGTTCTGGGGAATGGTTTCCCGAAACTGGTACTTTTGGAAATGCACTTTCCACTCAGCTGTCATTCAAAACCTTATGGTAAGGAATTGGTTCATAAAAACTTTTCTATGTAAAAAAACATGGCTGCAGCTGGAACTTGGGGTTTGCAGGAAATGCTTTCCCTAGATATTTTTCAATCACTATATTGAAAAACCTTCTGATAGTCACTGGATTCTGGGTAATAATAGGTTCGAATTTTTTTAGCGACGCGGAGGAAGGGGAAGCGGCACCTTTTTGGATAAGTATACGAGAAAGTTTAGGGGCGAACACTCCCGCTGGTTTAGTCTTTTGGCTTTTTCGTTTCTTTGATTTGTTGGCTTTTTTTGGTGTTAGTTGTCTATTTTGGGTTACTGTTTTTCCTATAGAAATTATAGTTAACGATTATTAAGTTATATTCAGTTATTAATTATCATTTTTACAATCAATTGTGTTTTATAAAGTAAGTGAAGTGATGCCACTCACGAAATGTTATAGTTCGAGGTATGCTCCCCGATGACTGACTGTTCCACCACCTTCTGCTTCCTCTGGTCGAAGCTGAGCTGAGTGGAGAAGGCGTCCACCAGGTGTCGCTTGAAGTTCTTCACTCTCGTGTCCACCTCGTTCTCCGCGAAACGGATCTCGGGAATAGATCCGTTCGCCAGCTGGATGAACTGGAAGGGGGCGGAATAGAGGGAGTTGTATTCGCTCATGTCCAGATCTGAGAGAAAGAGGTTTTTTTTAAAATGGTGACGTGCTCTACACGTCATACCCAAATTTGGCGCAGATAACAGCAGACGTGCACAGCTCGTCATTCCATGCCAAATGGTTAAAAAAATTTAGTTTCTTAAAACAGAAAACGCATAATAAAAAACTTCCTCAACTTGAAATAATATAAATTGGTGATAATCAATATTTTTTATTAATAATAAGTTAATCAAAAGTAATTTTCACTGAGTAATTAATTCCAAGGTCTGAATTCTGGAAAAATGGATATTCCAACCTGATCATGACTCCGCTGTATCTCTTGCTTAAATTAGATTATTTTGTTAAAATAACATACAGTACGGAACTGAAAGTAAGTACCATTCAAAAGTCAACATAACCTTTCATAATATAAAGATATTTGGCTTCCCGATCAGTCGAAAATTTGACTGTGTGATAATGCAGTTCATCTTGATACTTAACCGGTCTTTACAAGTCGTAGATCCGGCCGGATCCAGACATAAAGCATTTAGGAATGAGTTCCATCTACACTTCAAGACGGGTATGCAGGTCTTCGCTACTGCCATTCTATTAAACCGCTACTTGACTAAACTGACACAAATTCCATTCGAATAAAGCAGCGATTCTCAAATTTTCAGTAGCTGGGTTTAAACAGAGCTTCAAACGATTTGTTGACATTTTAAAATAACTGGAATGATATAAATTCTCTCTCTAAAGCCATCTTCCCATTACTAATATAATAACCCAGATCTGCCTCTCGGTAACATCTGATCCGCCTCCGGTACCTGATGTCACCAACAATAAACTACACCACAGCACTCTTGCATAGCATTATTTCATTGTTGAGAACCTAAATTTAGGTAATTTTAAATTTAAAAGAGTAATTGTCGTCCCAAAATAATTTAAAAAATTCAAATTTATAGCTCTAAAATAGTGAAATAAAATTTTACTGATTGATGATAAAATTTATCTCTTGCTGATCAATAGTTCCGAGAAATTTTAAATATATTAATATATATTTCAAAATTAATTTGCCTTTTAATAGGAAAGTACAAAAATCATGTCAGGTATATCATGAGCGTGATATATTTGGACGCATAGATGCATCTGCTTATTTATTGCAATCGCTATAGCTCTTTTGATAATATTTTTACGTTTCAAAAAGCAGAAATGTAACTTGTCTTGATTTAAATTTCGAAAAGATTCCTTTGAAATTTTAACTTTGAGCTTCATTTGACAAGCGAGAATTTCATGGTTACTGAATTATAACAATTTTTAAACAAACGAAAATTCCAGCGGAATTTGTTTCATGAGGTTTTGAATTAAGAAATATATGTATAACTACATGTAAATAAACAAAAAATATTCGTCATACAATAGGCGTGTCTATTTGTTCTCAATCACGCTTAAACATTTCTCCGCGTATATGTCATTTAAACGCAATTAGGTGATGGGAAATCTCTCGAATGAAGAGAATTTGTACACGTCATACCAAGACAGTGATTTTCTAGTTTGTGGCTATCACAATTGCTAGTATCGGATCGATTGCCTGTCGATAAGCTCTAGCTGCAGTGAGAGGTCTCCACTGTAATAGACTCACTGTTTATCTTAAGTTTGCGAACTGGATGCTGCTGACATTATTTCTGATTCCAATTGTATTTTAATTTGTTGCCTACAGTTTCTCATTTATCGTTTTTCTGTTGACTTATCTACTGCTACAATATAATATCAACTCGATTTTTTTCAATTATTTTGCTGTGAATTTTATCTACTTTCTACATATCTTACTTGCGTGTAAAAGTCTGATTCATCTGGATCTTGTATCAAAGCTGTTTTAATGCCTTCGTGTTACACTTCCTACCAAATACAGCATTTTAAATACTGTATTAATTGCCTTTTAAAGCTCTGGTGTGAGCTTCCGCCTGTTGAAAACCTGAGAAACCACAAAAGTAATTGTAAAGGCTTCTGATAGATGTTGTGGTCTTAATTTTAGATCTATTCTTGCAATTGAAGGAAGTCATTGTTTCCTGTTCTGACTCCTCCTTAATTTTATGCCTTTTTACTTCTCGTATACGAAGTATACAAAGAGAAAGTATTGTAATCGTCAAAAAATTGAACTCGAGATGTTGACGAATCTCCACGTTAGACCTCCCTAAGTCCGAAAAACAAGGCACCTTGGAATTATGTCCGTTCAAACTGTATGGTTCACCACTGATGACTCGAAAAAACTATGAGAGCTTTCATGGGGATGAAATTTTGGATATGTGGTCATTATACTACAATTTGTAAGTCTTATCAAATTTTGGACAAAACTGTCAACGGAAGTCTGTCTGGTGTTCAGTCATGCGAAGACTATACTCAAAAACTTGAATAGCCATAGATGGATAAAATTTGGTACACAGTTTCCATCGTCATGACTGTAGGTTCATATAAAATTTTAGCCAAATCTGCTCAAAGGGTTGACTGTCTGTCTGTCTGTCTGTCTGTATAATCACTATTGAAACCAATCCGCCATTCTATGCGCATGCGTACGGAAGCACCGTCTGTGCAGGGCGGAAAGGAGAGACAGTTTGTCCTTGAGATGGCAAGAGTGAAACTCATATGGCAGGTGATGGGGATGTTTTAATCGAACAATGCCTTTGAATTCCCCACAGATATATTTCAATCAACTGATAAGAAAACTTCTGATAAGTCATTGATTCTGAGCAACTATTGTAGGTCTGCGATTTTTAGCCCTGCGGGGAAGTGAGAAGGGCAGCTTTTTTGGGGAAGTATACGAGAAAGTTTAGGGGAGAACACTCCCGCTGATTGAGCATTAAAATTAATTAAGCATCCAGGAAATCATTTAAATCATCAATATATAGTTAAAAATATTTCAGTACAATATTTTCACTGACGAGAAACAAATTAGAGTTGGAAAACATGGGAAAAGAGGAAGGCCATTCGAACTTTTATTCCAATTTATGTGAAATTCGATTGATTCAAAGGCTGACTGGGACTCATCTGATCACAGTATCTATTTTTTAAGTGAACGAGAGGCAAATGGAGCATTCAGAGAGAAACCTTCCTTACCTTCCTCGGGTTCTTCTGTCGGGGGCGCCTCGGTGGGGTCGGGGTGGGCGGCTCGGCTCACTTCCGGCTGCGGCCTGGGCTTGCGCCCGAACACCCGCTTGAAGAAGTCCTTCACTTCGGTCCAGGACCTCGAGAAGAACTCCCTCGCGCCCCTCTTTTCTCTGACCATGGACTGCATTTTGCTAAGACGAAAGGATTCTCAGTCAATACAGAACCAAATCACAAGAAAAAATGCACAATTTTATGACAATTTATTTATCTACGAACGAGCAGTGTATTGGAAATCCTGACTAACCACACGACGACACCTTTTGCGCATGTGCGCAGTGATGACGTCAGAACAAACCCCCATCAATCACTGATCAGAAGAAGCCTATAGGTACGAAGTATGTAAGAACGAACGCTGGTTGTGTGTTAAAGAAAGAAAGAATGATTATTACAAGCGCGCACGTTAAAAGTGAACTGATATGTATAATAATCATGTGTATATAATTTCATATCTTTTGTCCTCGTATATATGCCTGTGTGTCCTCATGAAGAAAAATAAACACCATGGACTAAAATAGAAGCTCTCACGATTTGTTTTGGACTAATTCTAGTTGGATTATCTCTTTTTACTTTCTCGTATACGAAGTATACAAAGAGAAAGTATTGTAATCGTCAAAAAATTCGAACTCGAGATTTTGACGGATCTCCACGTTTTAGACCTCCCTGAATCCGAAAAACACAATTTTGGAATCATGTCTGTCTGTCTGTGAACACGATAACTCGAAAACTATGAGAGCTACGGGGATGAAATTTGGTATGCGTTCTTTAAACATAATTTGTAGGTTTCTGTCAAATGTTGGACAAAATCCGTCAAAGGGAAGTCTGTCTGTCTATCTGTCCGCGGTCATGCGAACGCTATAACTCAAAAGCTTGAATAGCTAGATGAATACAATTTGGTACACAGTTTTATCGTCATGAATGTAGGTCCGTATCAAATTTTGGGCCAAATCCGTCAAAGGTTTGACTGTCTGTCGGTCTGTATAATCGCATACTTGTAAAAATTATATCTCCTAAACCCATTGGCTTAGATAAATAAAAAAATTTATGACGTTTGCTAATATTAATTATAGATCTGTGCTCGAATCTCATTTCAATCCGTTGAAAAAAAAGTTGTTCAAATTGTATATTTGGTTCAAAATGCACATTGCGACTGTGTGTTTGCGAGCGTTTCGCTTATTTTACTCAAGTTAGTATAGTTGGCTTTTGACCTTGGCCGTCTACGAAGGAAATTGTAGCTTCGGACGCGCTTCGGAAGTTATGGCAACCCCCTGAACCCCAAACTTCGTTCTGACATTCTCCAGATGGAAGGTATGGTGAAATCGCGTGATATCTGTAGTAAGATTTCGTTCTCAAAAACTTGAAATCAAGTTGTGGTACCTCAGCGCGCGTAAACATTGAGAACTTACGCAATTTTTTTAATTGTTATCATTTTCCTTCTACACATAATCATAAAAATGGGCGCAGGTCATTTTAAAATTATAATGACTCAGAGTTTAGGACGCAAACGGGGCAAATAGTATACGGAACGTATGGCAACCCTAGTTAGAGGGAAAATGACACCTTTTTGGGAAGTATACGAGAAAGTTTAGGGGAGACCACTCCCGCTGGTTTAGAGTTTAGAAGGACCCGGAAGGACAGGTAAGAGTGAATTTTCTCTTGCATTTTGCAGAATAGACTTTGGGACATTAGTTAACCCCAAACAGTGGTTGCACCATGAATAGAATCCTCGTTAAAGAAGAACCTCTAAGATAGTTCTTGAATTGATATTATCTTCCATGAAAGTTTTACCAGAGAGGCTTTTCATTTACATGCAGGGTTCTCCCTTGCAGAATTGTGAACGACGCACTTTAGTTTTCAGCAACTTTTTAATAAAATCGAACAACAGAATCTTATCCTGAAAATTCGAAACGCCTCGCCTATTCGACCCAAAAGACTGGACACTGACTCTCGGCTTCGAGACCGGAGGGCAGCTGGTTCGAGACTTGCATCCTTGTGTACAGCCCAGGTGCATTTAACAGTGGATGGATTTGAACTATCTGGCCAAGTGCATCCACTGGTGTGGGAATTTGGAGAAAGATGAGTAGGTAAAGTGTCGCACTCGCCATTTGACCACGTCTCAGAATGGCAAAGTCCTTCCCAAAAGAGCCCAAGTGTTGCGTCAAGAAGGAAGTTAACTTAACTGAAGCTGCACATTGCGCATTAAAACATAACGTGGACACGCTTTACTACGCTTGTCTGTTTAGGGAACAAAAGGTGTTTTGTTATCATCGTTGATTACTTCTTATGTTTCTTATTTATATTTTTCTAGCTTTTTCTTTTTTAATGTTTTTTAATTTTCTATTGTTTGTTTTTGTATTCATTAGAATATGCTGCATATGCGCCATTCTGTATAATATAAAAGGGTTTAATTAATTTTTATTTAATTCGAGAAATTTTTTAATAATTTGTTAAATTTTATTAATTGTAACTGTTAGGGAACAAAAGTTTGAAGAGAATAGAAACACAAGGTAACCGGATAAACATAATTGCGCATGTTATCTAATATCTAACTGCAGTTGTCTTGGGCTTGCTGTGACGTCACAATCTTTTTCCCCCTTCAGTATACTCTTGCATAAAGAAATCCCAAACTCAACTTTCAATATACGCGATGGGGCGCAAAATCAAATCGACGCGTCACAGTTATGAATATAATAAATTTATTCTTTCACACATTAATTGTTTGCACTGAAATAATCACTTGATTTAAATTTCCTAGCATATCTTTAACAAAATAACGCAATTTCCGCACAGCTTTTTATTAGTAGTTACCACTAATGCATGCCTGCATTAACTTAGTCAGAATTATTTGAAATGGCTGCGTTACTGTGAGAGGAAAAAACCCAAGCAGCTTTCACGAATTAAACAAAAACATTTATATCATTGTAAGTCAAATTTTTAATTCACCAAAATTAAGTTGTCCCTCATACTACACTGGTGTGCAAAAATTAAGCACCGTTTCGTAAAATGCCAGAAATTTGCAATTTATGCGAAAAATATGGTTCGAAATCAGTTGTGGAGAATCGTGTAGCATACAATCGAATATCATACACATATTACACTGGAGATTCAGTCACGCGCCAGACATATAAGGCAACTTATATAAAAATTCCAGTTCAATACCGTCTGTATTCAGAAAGATATCGGCGTTGCAACTTGGTGAATTTCGGTACACTCTAAGAGAAGCTAAATGATGAGGGTTCTTGCACAAACTGATATTTTTTAAACTTGAATCTTCGAATGGTTTTCAACGAAATGAAATTTAAATAATGCATTTAATTTATAAGTAAGTATACATTTGTATTCAGGAAATTAAACTTTCCTAAAATTCAATGCTACTGTTCGAAGATTGAAGTTTCGAAAGTATCTATTTGTGGAAAATCCCTTATCACTTAGCTTCTCTCGAAGAGAAATTTATACTCACCTCATTGAAATGCCAACCTCTTTCTGAATTTTAACGGGATTCGACTCAACGGAATTAATTCGACTCAACGGGATTCAATTTAACGGGGCTCAATTCAATTCAAATTATCTCATTCGATTCAATTGAACGGGATTAATTCTCAAATTTTAACGGGATTCGACTGGAATTTTTATATAAGTTTTTCTCTATATCTCTCTTTGAAGTTTTTTCTTTTAAAAGAACGCTACATTTCGCACATGCGCAGTAAAATTTATTTATACAAATATTCATATTTCCTCTAATATTCAACGTATTTACTTGAAATTTTGATTCAGCACTTCTGTAACATAATGCCGAGTGTTTTGTAAGTTTCTATAATATGGAAGAAAACTCTGCATGTGAAACGCGGTGAGCCGACATCCCTTTTTGTCTTCATCAATTTCTGGTTGGTTCCCTAAATGCCCTCGTGACTGAATCTCCAGTTAAAATATGTACAAAACTCGATTGTATACAGTGGAGTCTCCCTATAACGAAATCGCCTGGTTCCAATAGAAAAATTCGTTATAGAGAAAATTTCGTTATACGGAGATTAGAGATTTTTGCAGTTATCTAAGTAAATGTTCCAAACTTTTCAATAGGTACAATAAGTTCAAATGTATTTAATTATGACTTTCAATTAAAAATGAAGTAATTTATATTATAAATTTGTTAAAATTATACTAATTTTTATTGTATAAATAAAATGCTCAAAAGTTGAAACAATTCACCAATTTAGGGAATAGCTTGTACTAGTATGTACTTACGTTTATTTTACTCGCAAAATTCCATTGTTTTACATTGCTTTGCATTTCGTGATGTTAAATTTTCAGAAAAATTTTCACATTTTAAGAGTGAGTGGTTCCAGAAAACAGGCACGTGTGAGCGAATTGGTTGCACAGAAATTATCAACTTTCTTCAAAAATGACAAAAATCGAAAAGATAAAGGTCTGAAAAAATTCGTTATAGGGAGACAACCACTTCGTTATATGGAGAATATTGTGAATGTTATTTAACATTCCGATTAAAAATTTCGTTATAGGGAGAAATTCGTTGTAGAGAGACTTCGTTGTAGGGAGACTCTACTGTATTACACGATTCTCCACAACTGATTTCGAACCATAGTTTTCGTATGAATTGCAAATTTCTCGCATTTTACGAAACGATGCTCTATTTTCGCACACCAGTGTATTATTGTCGATAAACCAAAAAAGGCATTGAAACTGTTTGGTTTATATTTGATAACGATTAGACGATAAAAACATAAATGTGTACAAAAAATCTGACTCTCACTTTTCTCTGTTTTCGCTTATTAGAAGATTAGCGATTTCCACTTTGTACTTTAGGGCTTCGGGTCCATATTTCCCTCCGCTGTCATCTGCAAGCATAAAAAGACGATTATCCATCAAATGGCTGCAAATAACCAAAATCAAAATGGCGGATGATTCTCAGTGCTGTAGAGTTACCTCCCAGGCAACGAAGCACGACGTCGGCGCTCAGAACGATCTGACCCCCCGCCATTCCCCAAAGATCCGTGATGCTGGAATAGAGGAAGTGCTGGGGCTCCCTCGCCTGCAACGAAACAAATCAAGACATCGAGAAATGCTCGAATATAAAAATATTAAACAGACATTCGCGTTCATGAGTGATAATATGAGTATACAAGGTGTTCAGAAAAGTCGTTTGCAAATTTTAAGGTCAGGCATACAGAAATAAACATTGTTAGAGAAAAATTTTCCAATTATTATTTTGAATCCATTTCGAATAAAGTCCTTAGCCCTTGAGAAAATGGACTAGGATGGATTCCTTGTTTTTTCCCCGATTTCCTCTGAGTTTATCTTTGTTTTTTGGCTTTCTTTGTATGATATTGATTTCCATTGCATACAGAAACAAGTCATTTCCCTAATAGAACGTGGGTAGGAAATGCAAAGGGGATTCGCTACAAAGGGTTCTTAGTCAGTGAATTAAGTTAAAGAAAAGGACGCAGCGGGTGAAATGTGCAACACAGATTGGGTGGAATACAAATTTACAATATCACAACAACACAGTTGCATGAATAACAACATTACAAGTCGTATGCGGCATGACAGATACGATAATGACAAGTGGAATGCAGTATCGTCAGTAAAACTTTGGAGTACTTAATATAAGTGTTCAAAGGACTTGCCGTCTGAGGCGATACACGCTTCGCATGTTTTTATTCATGAAACTGGGTTGTTGTGCCATTGTAAATTTATATTCCATCTTCGTTGTGCACTGCATCTGTTGTAAGCACGGCACAAACTTGTAGATAGAATAATTAGCATATATCAAACATCTTATAATTTACTGCTGGATCATAATCTGCACACCTCCGAAGAGGTAAGTTCATTTTCGATCTGGCCAGGACTATCCTCGGGGTGAGGATTACAGTTTTATTTTTCCCTTTCACTGAAGGGAAAATCAAATCACTGGAAGGCATAAAGAAAGCAATTGGACAAATGTCATCAAGTTTATTGTACAAAGGTCATAATTCTGACACTTCTTTATGATCTCCTCATTGATTGCCATATTCCGCAATTATAATTTTGTTTTCTATCCATTTGATTTTTCCCCAATTATTTTGACTCGTTTCTTTTCAAGCGAAAATATATTTTCTACAAAAAGTTTATTTAAGTTGGAAAAACCAAGTAGAAAGTTTTTAGCAGTTAAAAATTAGCACTTTCTTTGTCGAAAATATTGAGAAACTGCATTAACTATTATTATGCTTAATAACTATTATTATTTATAACTATTTTTTATTAACTATTATTATCTTACATAAAAACTATCTACAATTTTTTTGACGTGAAAAGAGAAGTGCATTTCAAATGCTTTAACACATTGATGCAATTTTTATTTCGTCAACCCCATTCACATGTTCTGTTTTTTTTTTGCAATCTCTAGAGAAAAAACTCCTTGTGCACCAACAAGTACAACACAAGGCTTACAGAAGTAAGTAAAAGACTCAAAGAAAGGGGTGAAGGAAGCTTCAAATTAAATGAAACAAATGCAAATTCCAAACAGAAAAGGGGGAAGAGAAAAAAAAGAAACAAATATACACTAAATTGGTCACATCCCTACGAACACATGAAAGGTATTGAGCGATGAAGTGAATAAACAAGGGGAATAGATAGCGAAACATGATATTTTTTTTAAAGATATATATATAGATGCAATAGAACTGGTCACATATACACAACAAAAAATAATTAATAATAACGAGAAATGTACAAGGTGGAGAAAATGAAATAAATATCAAAGCACTCAAAAATCAAATAAAAGCGCACAAACTATCACGCAACATATAAAGCGCACAAATTTCGAACAGTTAACAAAACAAAAGGGCCTGATCCAAAAATAATTGAGAGAAGAGAAATGAATTTCAAAAATTGAAAAATAAAAATAAATAAACAAAAGTTATAAGGAAAAAAAATGTAAATACCAGCAAAGCACATCAAAAGTTTATAGTGTACATAATGTGGGGAAAAATACTGTCGATAAATTGACAAAATGACGCAAAACAAGTTTTGTTCCGGACTAAAGTAGAGAAAGATTGGAGGTCTGTTTGAACTCAAGTTTTCCAAATCGTTTATGGAAAAATACTTTAAACGATCAAATTTTGATAATGAGTAAAACAATTTCTGTTGAGAGGCAAATAACAGACAGGAAAAATTCATAACCCAATTCCACCGCAGTGCAAAAATAATAAAATAAGAAACAGACATTTAAGCCATTCGCAAATCACTTAGCAGATGAGTTCTCGTAAAACAAAAGAATCGACCTTGTCCGCAGTAAACACCCTCTGTCGAAACGAGGAAGCTCTAAAACGCGTCCGCCACCTGTTCGACGGGAACTTCGACCTCGCTCTTCTTTCCGATATAGTTCAAGAACACCAAAAAGGGAGAAAGTTGGAACGAAACGAATCCCGACTCACCTGACAGTTGATCCTGGTCACGAATCCTTCGTTATCGTATCTCAGCGGATCGCTACGACCGAGTGCCGAGATCGCCACCAGCGCGAACGCCACCAAGCAGATCGCCATGATTCTGGAGGCCTGGTGCTATAGGGTTGTCACCAGTTACTTAGGCCTGAAAGAAAGAATTAAGAGTGAAACTATTTGATAAAAAAATAATAATACAGTGGAGTCTCCCTATAACGAAATCGCTTGGTTCCAATTGAAAAATTCGTTATAGAGAAAATTTCGTTATACGGAGATTGGAAATTTTTGCAGTTATTTAAGTAAATGTTCCAAACTTTTCGATAGGTGCTATAAGTTCAAATGTATTTAATTATGAGTTTCAATTAAAAATGAAGTAATATATATTATAAATTTGTTAAAATTATACTAATTTTTATTGTATAAATAAAATGCTCAAAAGTTGAGACAATTCACCAATTTAGAGAATAGCTTGTACTAGCATGAACTTACGTTTATTGTACTTGCAAAATTCCGTTATTTTACATTGCTTTGCATTTCGTAATGTTAAATTTTCAGAAAAATTTTCACATTTTGAGAGTGAGTGGTTCCAGAAACAGGCACGTGTGAGCGAATTGGTTGCACAGAAACTATCAACTTTCTTCAAAAATGACAAAAATCGAAAATATAAAGGTCTGAAAAAATTCGTTATAGGGAAACAACCACTTCTTTATATGGAGAATATTTTGAATGTTATTTAACATTCCGATTAAAAATTTCGGTATAGGGAGAAATTCGCTGTAGAGAGACTTCGTTGTAGGGAGACTCTACTGTATTTTGAATTTGAACCTTAGGTAGAAGGGGGTTCAATTTTATTTATTTCCATAACATAAATGAGATCTGGAAATATTTAACACCGTGACAATTGCGTGAATAATCTGTACAGAAGGAGAAAAGCTTCAAAATTTTTAAGGGGTTTATTCTGGTACCCCCGGTTGGGTTGGGAGACGTCACTTTCAGTTGTTAACGTCCGGAAAAGTGACGTCTCCAGCTATCAGGAAGGGATTCAGAACAGACCTGCTCAGGAAACATTGAACACCACAAATCGTGATCCATTCGTTGGAGTTATTTACTTTAATGCTACTGTAAGGGCAGAAGTGGCCTCGTTGTAAAGTCTGAGTTTTGACATCGTGTGATGGTAGGTTCGAGACTAATCTGTAGAACGTCCGTCGTGTGTTTAGGCATGGTCCATGTTAAGTCTGCCTTCTTAGGTAGAACGTCCTGATGTTGGGGTGGTGGCCCAGATTCCGTTCTCGTCATCAAACAGCGGTTCTTCCCAAAATACCTCTCGAGTAACTTTCAAAACAAAACGTTCATCTTATTAACTGAAATCTTGTTTTTGAAGTTCTCATTTTCTTTCTGAGTCACTTGAAGTTATAGAGAATTCGATCATATGAATTCTCCGAATTTTTCGACCTGTAAATAAGGCTCTTACAAATAAACTTATGAAATGAGAATCGATTAAAAGCATTTTCGATAAAGGAACTATTTCCGTTTTACGTTATGCAGGCAGACAATCGGTATCTGCGTTTTTCTCGCTCCTTCTTTAGTCGAGTATCTCCTTAATATAGCACATTTTGGATAGTTGAGTTTTGTTTGAGAAGAAAAGTGATTTACCATCCTCTACAATACAAATTCCTTATCAGATTTCAGAGATCAGAAGTCATGAAATTATTTTTTGGTATCGTTTTGTTAATTCTTGGGTTAAATAAATTCTTGTAATGATCAATTTTTGGCGTACAAAATAATTTACAAATAGAGTGCATTTCTAATGATGATTATTACTTATCGTAATCAAACGGTCGTAAAAGGAGACTACAGATTTCAAATTCGCTTTTTACATGTTTATCTATCCAAGGCAGGCATTAATTGCTTTGCTGCATTTACCTCTATATATGTTCTGAAGCCTGGGTGATATAAATGCATTTTTAAAAATATTCTCATTTGCTTATGCGCGTTGCAATATAAATAAAAATTTGTATTAAAGAAATTCCATTTTTTTTT
>BGPR01035525.1:0-15923 GCA_013235015.1 Araneus ventricosus | reverse complement strand
GACCGACACCATTGAATGCCTAGCACAGCCTGTGTCTAAATTTGAACCCGTCTGAACCCTGGAAGACATACAAGCAACGTTTACGGCTTTATATGGAAGCAACATCGCTAAATAGCAAGCCCGAGACCAAGACGTTTGACATTTTATTTCATGTAATTGGCGAAGAAAGCTTCAAAAAACATAATAAATTTGACGAAACTACGATGGATTGAAATTGTCAAGCAAATAAACAACTCCTGCCCAGTTAAAATTCCATATGTTGCAGTCATGAACCTTCCAATTAAGTCAATGACTTATATAACAAAAAAATTAAAATGTGGATGCTTCTAAATCTTTACCTGAATACATCGGCGGCTACCTACATTAGAGCAAAACTTGTTACTGCTTCAAAATTTCCTATCTATCACTTTGTTTAGTTCCATTGGTGAAATATTTTAAAAAATACTTTACGCCAGATTATTCTAGCTGAACAATTTGGTTTCGCAGAAAGGCACTCAACATTTCATCCCTTGAAGAACAGCTAAAGCGTTGGAGTAAAGTATTGAACATACCTAAGTCGAAAGCAATAATACTCAGTAAGACGATTCTCAGTTAACATTATACTCCTCTGCACCTCTTTGAAAATAATATAATATTGGTGACTTAAATGAGATATTGTATAGCAACGGATTCGGAAACACACCACGCTTTTGCGCCGGGCGGAGTTATTTCCATCAAAATATGGGGAAAGTGCAGAATGGAAGGGTGATGTTTACATTTTACTGAGCGTGATCTAACAAAGAACTCCGGAAATGGGCTCATATGGCTCATTGCCTGACACCCCTTTCCGGTGTAAAATCGTCCAAAAAGGTCGTCTCGGAATCCGTTGCTGAACAGTATCTGCAATGCGTCCGAAAACATTTTTATTTACTTTAAATGGTGATTAAGGCCATAGGTTTTGGTAATTTATCCATATGAAATGATAGTCTAAGTTTTGTTTACCAGCCTAAATGTAAAAGTCCGAGCTTTATATAAAAGAAATAAGCGAGGTCATTGTTAGAATTGTTATTTCAAATTTTAAAAACGTTATATAGTAAATGATTTTATTAAAATAGTGGTAGAAGTTTTTAAACACTGATTTAGAAAATGCTTACATATGTAAAGATTCTAAGACAGTAGTTTTGAAATCTGTGAACTGCGGGTCACACACTGATCCACGAAAGCTTGTTAAATGACCCACGCATTAATTTTTATAAACTTAATTTTATATCATAAAAGAGAGAACATGCAATTGAAAGTAATAAAAAAATTAAATTATAAATATCTTATGTAGAATTTATAAAAAATAATATATTCATTTGGAAGTTTTTTTTAACCAAATAATTTTATATCAATGCAGAAACATGCTAATGCTCTTTCAACGATATTTGGGCTCACGTATTCGTGTGAAAGATTGTTTCCCGTAATGAATTTTGAAAATCTACCAGCAGCAATGAATTGACAACGAAATGCGTTAGACTAATGAATACGGAATATCAACCCTATATTAAGAAACTATCTTAAAATAAGGAACAGCAGATTTAAGTTTAAATATACTTATAGGAACTTCATTATATGTACACATATCTGTAACTATGTTTATCAATAACTAGATTATATATTCTGCGCTTTTCGGGGTAGAAATATTTTCGAGTCTCAGCACTTATAACACTTTAAATTTAATTAAACAGTTTTTCAATGTAGCGTCTTTCGTTGATTTTTTTAGCTCTCCTGTGTCTCTGACTCTCTGCCACCAATTAAGGTATCCAACTACGTTCGGAGGCCTTTTTTTAAATAATGATATTTGAAGCAATATTTTTGTATTTTATATGACATTTATGTTAAAACTTAATAAATCATAGAAAAAAGTTAAATGAATTAGATATATTTTTAAAAATTTGAAAAACTTGACTAAATTTGACCTTTTTTCAAACACCCTCGTTCAAAAAGAAATGATCAGAATGATAAATCCTTTACCATATATTATCCTTCAACTATTGGCTAGGTCCTGAAGCAAAAGTTTTGCAATGTATCTAAAAACATGTAAATTATATGAGTTTTAGTGTGAAATCATGAATTTTTAAAGAATTTTGGCCTTTTTTCAAACCTTAAAAGATACATAACTTTTTAATGGAGCATTATTTCACTTATATTTTGGTTCATTACCTAGACAATATAATAAATAATATGTATGCCAAATTTGAGACGGATATTTTAAGTTGGATTTTAGTTATCGTGTTTGAAAAATGAAAATTTTGCAAAAAATCACATTTCGAGAAAAATGAGTTTAAAGTTTATGTTTTTAATTTACAATGAGAAGAAAAAAGAATTTTTTTCAATACTCCCCAGTTTTGTAGGCTAGTCCTTAGTTTTTGCCAGCTTAGCACATTTTTAAAAATTTTCTGATTGGAAATTTTTTTTAGTCGTTTTCTGGAGTCTTATGTGCCATTATCGTTCTCTATCATTCAGCCGCCATCGATAGATTTGAATATTGTTTTTCAGTCAAATAACTTTATAATGCCTATTAGTTGATCTAGAGATACTTTTAGTGATTGATATTGATCATAAGTACAATTTATATACTTTTCCTACGTTTATTATCAAAAATTACATCATTAACGGAGAATCAAGATACTGCAATGATTCAAAATTACCTAAATTTGCAACAATGTCATAGAAAACAAAGAAATTCTCACTGAAAATCTTTCAAAATAATACGTGGTATATGTAAAATAGTATAAAACAAAAATAAACAATAAAATTTAAATATGTTAAGTAAAAACAATGGAAAATGCTTCTTTATCGTATTATTTACCACTCCATTTTCAACTGTCAAGTTCTACTAAAATGTCTCTAATTTCACTTCTGATCATCATAGATGTAAAATAAAAACTGTTTTGAAAACTAAAAACAATAGGCTTTCCGATAAGACATTAAAAAAAAATTATGATTTTCGGTCAAAAATGGGTTTTCGATCGTATGCAGATACCTTAAACTAACTTCTTCTTTTCTCTGTGCTTTGAACCGCTTCACAAGAGTATGAAAACCCTTGGAATTTCATCTTCCTGTGCCCAATATTGCTATGGAGAAAAGAGAAATACTTAATCTCATGCTTTTTATGACCCACCAATTCTCATTTTGTGTTTGTGTGCCCGATAGAAAGAACCATTCCTTCTTTTTCTCTCCCGGCCCTCTCTCTTCCGTAGAAGTGGGACTCGGTTAACCTTTAATGACTTTACATACTGACCGTCGCGTACCGAGGGTAAGTGGCACTCCGGTCGTACTATGATTTTTTCTACTCCCCACTTCCTTATAAGAAGCTTAAGTTGCATAAACAGCACTCTGGACATGATATTTTTTAATCCTTATTATATTTTACTTCAAAAATTGATACAAACATATTAAACTTTTGTCACCATGGTCAGGGGCGCAACGTGGGTAAGCGGCGCACAGGGAATCTGATTTTTTCCACTGTCGTCATGTGTTTAGCCAGCGCAAATTGCCATCGGGGCCTGGTATTATCTTTACGCCACCTAAACATATTTTGCTTTAAAAAGTATCATAAAAGCAGTAAAGTTTCGTCTCCATGGCGCCCCTATAACTGGTATTTACGGCATCTATACTTCCCTTACTCTCCGGTCTTATCATAACTTTTAACAGTAATAAAACACGTTAGTAAAGGATATAGTTAAACAATAAATTGGCTTCAACTTTATTTTATAGCAATGTAAAACACTGTTTAAAATTGAATTTAAAATAAATTCTGAAATTTTTATTAAAAATGGTTTTTTTTAGTTATTTTAACGTCCCGTTTTAAAGCAACACGAGGGCTATTTTAGGACGGACCTCGTAATTTTGAAGAGTGGTCAGAAGACGAGAACGACACCCTGAGCTGGAAACCCCCTCTCTAAATTTCCGTACCACACCTGCAGGAGGACGTGTGACACCTTAGGTATGATATAGCTAGAAGCAGGCCCAATGAGCGACGGATATTCAGTGGAATGAAGTTTCAAGCCTGGAAAACTTCGACTCCGAGGCCGACATCTTATCACTAGGCCACCACGCCCCGTATAGAAATTGAAGAAACCATTGAACAAAAATTAAATTGGTACCATTAAAAGATGATTTTTTGCTCGTTAAGGTGGTGAAAAATAATATTCGTGAAATTAATATTTCAGAAGTGATTGGTGAAAAACTTCTAAAAGTAGATCAATTTCCGTTATTTAAATAAATTAAAATCTAATTTGAATTTTTAAATAATTTTTGTAGCGTTAGCTCTCTCTTGTGTTGATCCATCAGGGTGCAAAATTGGGTCCCCGTAAGTCCAACGGTGTGGGCGTGTATAAGGAAACACACTTCCCTCTTTTATATATATAGAAGAATATTTCATAACATATTTTTGCTTTTCGTTATTCCTTGTTCATTCATATACTCAGTGAAGAGGCACCACTCTGCATGGTGTCACCTGGTGCGGTAATTCTTGGTATCACCCTATTGCTATTTTTTTGACGTCGGGCTTTAATTTTGCACTTCTCTTGCAAAAGTAAAAGTTGAGTTTTTTTCTTTCAAATCAGCCTTGTACCAGCGTGAACCAAAGAACGATAAAAGTCAGTTTTGTCAGTGCACAAAGTTATCTATAAGTGAATTTATTAAAGGAAAAGGATACACCAGATAAAATGTGCAACTGAAATTTTACGGCATTCAAAATTAACAATAACATTATCAACATACACTATTTATCAAAAGCATCCGCACACTTTCAGTATTTAAACTTTTTTAGAATTTCTCAGAAAACGCTAGATCAACTGACCTTAAAATTCGACTATGCAGAAAATGAATAGGCTGTATTTCAGATTTTACTGCAAAAAGTCGGTCAGGAGGGGTTTTAGGAGACCGGCTAGAAATTGAGGGTGAGGAAAAAAATTTGGCCTCGCCTTGTTCCAAAGAAAACTGATAATTATTTGAAACTTTCATTAATAGTTTTGATTAATATGAACAATGCTTATATACATTTTCGTAAAAATAGCAAGTATATTCTGGGGAATATAAAGGTTTTCTTACAAAATCCAAAAGTTTCTCGCAGGTTTTGGTTTATAACATGCAAAGTTTTCCATCAAATAATACGAAACTTACAAAATACTTGATAATAAATTAGAGGAGTATTTTATTACAATTTGATTAATAGAGGAAGTATCAGTATTTGTAGTAAATAATTTTTACTGTACAGGTGTAACACATAGCGTAATTTTACTTTCACAACTTCAAAGTCAGATATAAAGAACAACTTATATAAAAATTTCTGTTTAATACCATTAAGGTTTAGAAAGATATCGGCATTGCCGTGAGCAAAATTTCTGCTTTCCTCTAAGAAACAAAATGGTGAGAGTTTTTCCACAAATTGATACATATTCGTAATGATTTAATTATTTAACCAACTTCAATCATTTTTAAAGATACTCTGTTTTAATTACTTCAACTGTAGTAACTCCCAGTCACGAGTCTTTTCCGGGGAGTCCCCCTTTTCCAGTATATATTAAGAAAAGAAAATTTATATATTTTTAACACATAATATTAAGATAAAAGTACTAAATTTTCAAACTAATTAATTGACCCAATAACTTGTAAAAATTCCATTAAATATCTAGTAATCTCGTGTCATGACTTTAACTACTTAAAATTATATTCAAAACTGTCTTCTTAGAAAAAGAAGATTTTTTTCCTACTTTCTTCAAGAGACTGAAGTAGATTTTGAGTTTTTTCTTCATCGATTGACTGAAATCTTCCATTAGTTTCACCAATCGTTTTGCTTTCTCATTTACTACTGTTAAGTTTTTGAATAAAGTTATCATTTTTTTGGACTCGAATCTTCTTACCAGGCGTCAGGATTGCTTTTCAATCAGGCCCAACCAAGCTGTTATTTTGAACATACAGCAGCTGTTGTGTGGTTTTCTATAAAGCATGAACCCACAATTAGTGCAAATATTCATCATTTTATGCATTTTTCCTCAAGTCCTAAGTGACTAAGTATGCGGTTAATACTTATATGTGTTAATATTCTAATTCAACCTGTCCTAGCCAAATAAAATTTCTAAAAAGAAATTAAAATTGTTTACATTTTTGAATCTTTTTTCAAATTTAAGGACTATATGAGTAAACATTTCAGTGCACTTTGAGGGCTAAAGCTTCACCTACTCTCTGGTAGGACCAAAAAGAATGCAAACATCCTAGGAAAGCACTTTTTCAACAAAAAGCTTTTATTTAGACACCCTACCATTCCATTTTTCATACCATCCATTTGGGATTGGTCATTCCTGGAAGCTCCATGCAAACGACACAATTGGTCAATTCAATCTTCTAAGGCTACTCTGCCTATCCCTCCTCACGCTTTCAAAACGGGACCCCCGCTCCACTTTCCAAAGAGAGCTAATCTTCTTTTCACTCATTTTTTGGTTTTCGCTTTTGTTAGAGGGGCTCGCTCCCACTTATCCACAATTTCTTTCAGTTTTTTGGCTCCGCGCGCCGAATGGAAAACGGAACCATCTTAAAATCCAAATATTTTGACTACACCGTGCCAATTCTCATAAGAGTTTGGGACGGACGATAGTTTTTGTTTCAAGGGGCACACAAAAGGTGTGGAGCGGAGGGCACTTGATTGTCTGGCTTAAGTTCTTCATGATGAAGTTGCACCACGAATAACCTCTTTCGTCATCCCTTGACAGTATTGTCCTCAAAGGTGTTCGAGATTATGGATGAGAACTAAATTATTCAAAATATTCGAGATCTAGTCTTCTGAGAGGCATGCAGTCCAAGAGTGACGCCAACGCTTTTGAAATCGCGACTAAACAAATTTACTTTTTATAGGTCCCATTCTCAGCTTTAATGTGTAAAGCTTAGAGGACGGAAGAGGAAAGTACGGCAACCACGACATGAAACTGATGGAGTCTGTAAAATTGCTTGATAGGGTGCTGTACTAATATAAAAAAGGAGAGAGAATATGAAAAGATAGTACTTAGATATGGTTCTATTATATTACACTAATATATCTTTTCTTTTCTGACTGTAAAACATGACCAATAGTGGTATACATTCCTGAAAACAATTACATTGCGAATTTGCACTAATAGAAAAAAGACAAGAGATTTGCGTTCCTGACTAATATTCTTTTATTTACAAATCTCAATAAATTATTTTGCCACCTTTAACAGAAATATTAATCTTGATTATATTCAACAATACAATATGTTATAATAGCACCAAAAAATTGATTTTGCCGATACACATGGCGTAACAGAGAGATCCAGTAATATGCAACTACTTACATCAAATTAATTATACACCTTTGCTGCAGTCTTTTAAAAATGACTCAATAACGCTATCAAGAATTAAAAATGCTTTCATAAAAGTTTCACTCTACAAATATTAGAGTTTACAAAAAGGAGACGTATTACAATGCAAAAATGCTTAAAATTTTAAATCCCATGAGATCTCATGAAAAGTATCGGTGCGCTGAGTAAGCTAGCTATCTTTTCATCATTGCAAGAAGCAGAAAGAAAACCACGAAAAAGTTTAGACCGTTATTCGCAGAATGTCGAAGATTATATATGATCAGAGTATGTTAATCAATTTCAGAACTTTCTTCACTAACTGCTCATAGCTAAACATATTTTAACCCTCTGAATACCACAACGGCTTTACAGGTCCGTCATGCAAACTGCCAGACAAACGGCCGAGCGGCCGAATTGTCGCATGCTTATTTTCTTCCCAATTTTGAAGTGGGTTGGTGAACGGTGGGGAGCAATCTTATCTTTTTAGCAATGGTTGTTTCCCCTCCCACTGTCACCTTGATGTCTCTAGTAAGTGTTCGAGGGCAGATGCTCAATTTACATTATTCTTTCTGCTTGCTAATTGCTAAAATACTTGAATATTGGAAAGTTTTATATCAGGAATAAATTAATAAAATATCGTTTGCTGATATTGATGAATTCTATTTAGTTTTAATGAATTTCAGAGTGGAATTTTTTAAAATGTATATTAAAATAAAACCAATATCGGAAAGTATGTAAACAAAATGAGCTGATTTGAAAAAATAAAAATTGCGTTTGTAGCATGTCTTTTTCCAAACAGTATTTTAAAGTCTTAATTATGAATACAATGACTTAAATATTCTTACTTTAAAAAGTCTTACAGATAAAATATAAAATGCATTGATTTTTTTAGTAAATTGTGTTTATAACAATATAAAGTATTTTTCAAAGCTAAATCTTTTTCCTACCAATACTTTAAACCGTCTTAATTATATATGGAATGAATTAAATATTGGTACTTCAAAAAAATCTTACAGATCATTTGAATATTAACAGATATTATGTATTTAGAATGCTGTTTAAGTCAGAAAATGTAATTTTTAAAACAATAATGCAATTAAAAGTTCCCGTTGATTAGAAAACACAGGTCTTAATTGCTACATTCATTAAAATTCGACATTTTTCTTTTCGTCGTAGCATTTACATTTTGTGTTTAATAACAACTGTGTGCTTTCAACAGGCATTTGGAAGGAAAAGGACAGGTTTTGACTTCGTTACTTTTAGCAGTATACCAACAATATTTATAAATAGTAAGTTTCACCTAACAAGAGAATATCATGCGCAAGTAAATATTCTCTGTCCGGTGTCGTCTCTTTTGTTCTGCTTTGTAATTTTAAATTCTGAAATTTTTAGCAAATTTTGATTTATTTACTCTGTAAATAATTTTGCTTTTTATACGTTTATCTTAATGACAGTTTCGAACTTTTGAACTTTATTTCTCTTTTAGATACTAATAAATAAATCTGAGCAATTGCAATGGAAATATATTTTTTATAATTCAATAAATCAAAATGATTTTAGGTTTTAATAAATATAATATATTACGTGCTTACAGATGAGTACATTATTGAAAAAAAATATTATCTCTCTTAAATTATCAAATTTTTCTGACGCAACAATGATTTTAAAATGGTACCTGCATGCTCATTAAAATCTAATATTATGTTTTCGCATCAAATTTGTCTTTTACTGTAATCGTATACAGCGGTTACAAATAAAGCTTTTAGAAAATATTTTACTGAAAATATATAATTTTATCACAATTTGTAAACGACCCCATATAGTCAACAAAAGTTTGGATACGATAAAGAAGACGATAAAGGAACCCCCACGTCGCAAATGACCTCTTCCTTACCAGAAGTGGGAGGGAAATGTTTACCTACTTTCATTTTTGCCCTCGGCTGTTCTGGGTCTTAAAAGAAGTAGATTTCAAAGCTCTCTGGCTTTCAGAGGGTTAATTGTTTCGGACTCATATAATTGATGATATGAAGTATATGAAGTGCCTCTTGGCACTTATTTCTCGCAATAAACTGTTGATTGAACAGTTCAGCGACGCCCGAATTCTCATCTCTCAACATATACGAATATTAAGCGTCGTATCCATCTCAAAAACTTGTTGCTTTTAAAATGCAGAAAATGGAGACATTTCTTCTCAATCTGTCTGTGCGTCTGCAAAGGTGAGAGCCAAAATGTAAGAATCACAGGCACCCGGTCCCATCTGACGCACGACTCCCTTGCTCTGTGTCTGATAACCGAATATACTTCACACAAAGAAAAATCTCCCAGTCAGAGTATACGCACGTACCTGATTACACCCGAAAGCTTCCGCCGTTTAAATGGCGAGCATATAGTTCGGTGTAAGAAAAAGGATTAAAAACTTATTAAACATTGAAACATTAAAAAAATTGCATAAAAAGGTTAAAGCAATTAACAATTAAGTTAATCATTGCAAGAAGGAAAATGATTTATTGAGAAACATAATAAAACTTTTAAAAATCCGCTGAAAAGTTGAAAGTGGCCACGAGGCATGAACGAATCTTCGGAGGCAAAAATATTAATTATTTAAAAAGTACTGGGAAAACTGAAAAGGATGTTATTGCATAATTGTAATCTAACAGAGATCATCTACGCTCATTGTCTGTCCATTCTAAACAAGGATAGTCAATATTGCTGGAAGGACATGAACTGAAGTACTTTACGAGCCCAGAGCTAAATCTGCGAAAGATGTACGAGCTCTTTCTAAATTTCTATGCTGCCATAACAGGAGACGTAATCATTTCAATTGCCCAGAATATATGCGAAAAGTACTTCAACCAGTACGCAAATTTCAGCTTTTCTCTGCCACGTAGTAATGTGTGTGATGTTTGTTTTGAGAGTATACTAAGATGGCGAGACTCCAGATGCCACTCTACACAAACGGAAAGTAAAGAAACACAAAGAGATGAAACACGAGATTTTAATATCAGAGTGGTCTCTCATTTTGTAGTTCGATTACGCACCGAACTTGCCCTTTCAAAGTTTCCGGTCACGGACCAGTTCCACAAAAGACACCTGTGGCTGTATCTGTTCAACGCACATGTTCCCGATGCAAGCACTCCTATCTCCTACATGTTCCACTTAATGAAAGGAGTTGAAAAAAGTTACCAGCAATGTGTGCTCCTTCCAGTATCATGTGATAAAAATGAACTTCGATGATGAGAAGCATGAGAGAATCAATCTGATGTCATACGCTTGCTCAGGACAAAACAGGAACTACACGGTGTTCCATTTCCTGTGTATCCTATGCAGAACTCTGAATGTGCAGACAGTGCATCTGTTTCCTGTTAGGGGGCACTCATACTGCCAATGCGACAGGAACTTTGGGAACTATTCTCAGAGTTGAAAAAGATGGAGATGGTGGAAACTGAACAAGAATATGTGGATATGTTCGAATCGAGCAGAAATCCTCCCTTTCTTATGGTTGACGGGACGCGAGATGAAATTGTGTTCGACTTTGAAACAGCCATGAAGGGCAAGATTAAGAAAGGCAAAAACCTCCAGATCTCAAATGTAGTAAGGGTAACATACAAGGAAAAAGGATCTCTGTCAGTTTCGAAAAACTACCATGGCACAGGAGAAAATGGCTATACGGTGCAGGGACCAAAATTGGATACCATTCTGTAATCACTCAAGAAACCAGAAAAGCTGAACATCAAGGATTCAAAGAAGATGGATGTTGAAGCTCTGCTACGATTTTTTACTCCTGAAAAGCAGCAGTTTAACAAGAACTTGCTGAACCCTGATGATGAATTGGGATCTGAGCTCCAGGAGGCAGAATCTGAAATGGAGAAATTGGATTTGTAGTTTTAAACAGGGCTGAGGGCAGTATTAGGAATTTTTTTTAAAAAAATCGCTCAGGTTATTTTATATTCTGTAAACTCTTGTGTTGCACTATATAAAAGTTGTGAAAAAGTTATTATGTGTTCCAAAAGTACTTTTTCTTTTACCCCAAACTATAGTATATGTAATAATAAGGAAAGTGTTCAATTTTCAGATTTATGTAATGTATTATTCAGCATATAAGGAAATATAAATTTTATGATCATAAGCAAAGATAAGATGCTAGAAAACTCTTCTTAATAGGAATATATGGAAAAAGTTATATTCTAAATTAAAATGTTTTAAGTAAACTTAAAATCTTTGTAGCTGAAAACTCCATTTTCACTTGCCTTGTTATTGCAGAGGACCCCTCATATAATCATACCATGAATAGATTTCAATAGCTTGGTTTTGGTTTTAAAATATTTACTTTCGAGATTAACATCTTTTCTTATTTCTTCAGGAATTTCAGCGTCTTCGGAATATAAATCAGAACAGGTGTTTTCAAGTTTTTATATTTTGACAATTAAATATTTTTTGTAAGGATGTCAGTTCATGCAAGGAATTTCCGATGCTTACTAATGCTGTTCTGGCACGGGTAAATTTTTTCTTAATAGTTCTACATGTTGTTCCCACCTCCATTACCCACGTCGATCAATTCATCCATGTCGCCTGAGATTTTGCGCGAAACTAAACACCATTTTCAGAATAAAAGTAAATTTATTTAAATTGCTAACTTCTACTTCCAGGTAATCTTGCTGGCGCTCCAAATATTTGTTGTTCGCTGACTACGTTGAGATGCGGTTAAAGAATTTTTGCCGAAAGACTGAGAATGCTTTATTTATTCGAATAACTGACAGTCAATGATTTACCTGTAAAATATCCATGTGGGAAATATTGCTTGTTTTAAAGACATTATTTTACTAATATAGTTTACACACAAAATTTACATCGCTGTATAATTATATATTTCTAGGAATGCATATCCTACACAACTCATCAATACGTGAAAATAAATGGAACCTCCATGTTGCAGGATACCAATTACAAAGTTGTGAGAGATATTCCTTACAATACTCCCCGGTGGGTCGGTTGTTGAGAATAGAATAATTATAAAACAATAAAAAAGGAAAACGGTTAGCATACCACAATAGCAACGCCTGGTCGTAAGGCTGTCAAAAAAAGCATTGGAGAGAAATAAAAGCGCAGAATAACTCATTAATATTAAAATAAAATAGAGGAAAATAATAGAATACAGCATTCGGAACATAAAAATTTAGAGCTAATATCCAATACTTAAAAGGTAAACTTTAGCCTGAAACACATTTACCCTCCTTCCGAACGGTCAATATAAATATCTTGTGACAGCAGCTAAACAAACAAGTAATCATATTTAATCCTGGCGAACGATGCATCGATTTTGGGTCTTACAGCCAAAACCAAAAGTTTGAACTGTTTATCATATGAAACAAACGCCTTCGTATCACAACAAATACATGTGAATGCAATAGGAATTCATCCATTAATACAGATTTGAAATAGAACAATGGAAGCCCAATTGCAAAAATTGTGCCCGCATTTATTCCAAAAATTGTGTGCTAATCCAGCAATCAATTAAGGAAATCACAATAAGTGAGCATTTTCTTATCGAAAATGATCATAACGTTTTGCAAATGGATCTGTTTATGGAAAAAGAAGAGAAGAACCATGTCAGAAAAAGACGTATATGTTCACTTTTGACGAAAAGTTCTTGAATTTTTTTGTTTCCTCTTGGTACACACAATTAACCTTATACAGAAGAAATAATTCCTCTTAAACAGCCGTATCGAATCCAAAATTTTCCAGTTGGAATTAGTTTTAACTTCTTTCTTGCCAATGAATCTCGGTATCAAGCCATTCCGGTACCACTAACTCTTTTTTTCTTCTTTACTTCTTTCGCCCTAGCGAGTCGCACTGGTTAACGACTCATTATCGCGTATCTAAAGAACTCAAAGCTTCATATGAGAGCCATTCCTCGTAATACGCAGACGTGAATTCATCTCTATTCTTTATTGGCTAGTGCAATAGAACTGGTTTTCTAGTTGGAAGATAAGTTCATTAGGACTACTGGGAAGAAGTTTAACCCTCTGAGTGGTTCGGTCTTCTTTGTAAAGCGATTCCAAAAGCGAGCGATTGAAGAACCTTTATCTGTTTTAAAAGTGTGCCTTCCTCCCAACAGAAAATGTACCGAAAGCGATGCAGATCGAGTCTCTTCCCCCCCTCTGAACTAGGAACGATTAGCACCCCCCATGGAGGGGATAACCGCAAGAATCTGTTCTATTCAGCTTGGAACCTATTCAAACTACAGTACCAGGGGAATTCTGGGGTATTTATCTGGTCCGGGGTTTATTGCTTTCGGAAGATCCCATCTGTGGCGTGACTGAATGTCTCCAAGATGCCCTCATTCTGCATATTGCCCGTGTCCATAACACCAGATGACAAAAATAAACGCCGTTACACCAGACAAATGCCAGACCGTTGGGCCAAAAAAATGAACACGATATTACTTATTTTTTATGTTGTGAGTTTCTAAAAATATGAACATCATTGAAGTTGCATGAAAGCTGATATTCTTTAGATGTCTGTGACTTTAATTTATTTGTTGTTTATTAATAGTTGTATTTTAGATATTGGCTGTACTTCATATTATTAGTTGTCTTTTTTATATTCTTGACTTCAATTTATTTTCAGTCTACACGTCAGTATATTAGTCTACGAATGTAAAAATAATTTCCCTAATTTTAAAGATCAACAACAATGCCATTTATATATATATATATATTACTAATCTCTATTGGCACTATAAAACTTTTCATATTGTTTCTTGATTTAGTATTCGGTAAAAGGTAGAAAATTTAGAGCCGATCACAAATATAAACAGCGCTTAACTGGATTAATCCGTTTTGTATGCACATAAACACTTATTATATAGATAGTCACATAATAATCTATATTCCAAAATAGCCAACGATAATCAATATATATGAAGGATTATAAATAACCTTCTTAACCCTGAATAATGTTTTAAATAAAATAATATGCTACAAGCCTTTTGTAATGAAACTCGTTACATATGCGTTTTAAGAGAACGAGTTAATAATTCTCAAACTAAAGGTTACATTTTGAAAACTAATGCGCTAAATATTGGAAGAAATAGCTTATTCATATACCTTTATTTAGTACGCAAGAGATTATCTTCTATTATAATAAACGGAAATTTAATTCACCTGAAATTTGAAACTTTGATACTATTGTCCAGGTACTAGAGCATCCAGTCGCAAATTTTTCAAAATTAAATTTGGGGACGTTCAAATATTACGTAAGCACCCAAGGGGGGGGGAGGGGATATGCGATTTGCTTATTTTTGCTGACAAGGGAGGAAGGGGAGTATGAGTGATGCTTACGTAAGATATTAAAATCACTTTATTTCCGAAAATCTCTTGTAACTTGCACAAATAATTTAATTTAAAAAAATTAAATTTGAAAAAAAAAGATAAATTTGGCAAAAGAAAATTGATTTTTGTAAGCTTAAACTTGAAATTGTAAGGAAATTAAACTTACATTTTTTTTTTCTTTTTAAGCCGCGTTAGAGTTTTTACTTTCTCGTACACGAAGTATACAAAGAGAAAATTGTAATCGTCAAAAAATTCGAACTCGAGATTTTGACGAATCTCCATGTTTTAGACCTCCCTGAGTCCGAAAAACACAATTTTGGAATTATGTCTGTCTGTGTGTCTGTGAACACGATAACTCGAAAACTATTAGAGCTACAAGGATGAAATTTAGTATGTGGTCTTTAAACATAAGTTTTAGGTTTCTGTCAAATTTTGGACAAAATCCGTCCACGGGAAGTCTGTCTGTCCGCGGTCATGTGAACACTATAACTGAAAAACTTGAATAGCTAGATGAATAAAATTTGGTACACAGTTTTATCATCATGAATGTAGGTCCGTATAAAATTTTGGGCCAAATCCGTCAAAGGGTTGACTGTCTGTCGGTCTGTATAATCGCGTACTTGTAAAAATTACATCTCCTAAACCAAATAAACCTTTGGCTTAGATAAATAAAAATTGGTATGACGTTTGCTAATATTAATTATAGGTCTGTGCCCAAATTTCGTTTGAATCGGTAACGAAAAAGGCGTTCAAATTGTATAATTAATTTTTCTAATCCGATTCTCCATACGCATGCGTACTGGTAGCAATCTCTGTGCACGCGGAAGGATTACATCACTTTTCCCCTGTTTTACTTGCGTACTGGAAGCAATCTCTGCGCATGCGCAAGCTAACGAACGAGGTCTTCTCCTGTTTTCTCCTCTGCACACGTAGCTTGTGCATTGGCTACAGTTTGATAGAAAATAAATATTGCTAACTTTTAATACATACGCATCTCTTTCAATATGATTTTTCACCTAAATATTTTACTATCACTATAATCTACAATGAAAAACCTTCTGATAGTCATTGAATTCTGGGTTACAGTAGGTTCGATTTTTTAATCCACGCAGGGGGAAGGGAAATGACAAATGTTTGAGAAGTATACGAGAAAGTTTAGGGGAGGTCACTCGCGCTGGTTTTATTTGAATTAAATCCTAAAATTTTTAAAATTAGATTATTATTGTTATACGTTTTGTAAAAAAAAAAA